>JALIZH010016891.1:0-185853 GCA_030522465.1 Rhipicephalus appendiculatus
CTAACGGTAACAAAACTGTATCACTTCAAACTTCTGCAAAGGGTTAAAAACGGGTTAAACAAAACAAGCCACAGTGTCTTCAGAACCCGACTGAGAATACTCATTATACCATGCGCCAGAAACACCGGAAAATCCCAACATTGAGGACAAATTATGGCAAGCAACACTTTCAGTATCAAATACCTACAATGTTAAATCGTTTACACGGTCTCATAGATATTAATTGCATACCTTCTCACACCATTATCAAGTCCATCCTAACGCACCATGATATTGAGTATGCTTATTAAGGTGTCTGTGCTTGATTTGTTACATCCTATTTATCAATTTGAGATATGTGTTGAAGTTTCTTTTCCTATGCTTTATTTCACATTGTGTATCGTTGACGTTTCTCTTGAGATGGAGTTTTTGTGATGAAGTTATTTTCGTCTGTTTTCTGTATGATTGTGTAACAAAACCATGCCAATTCTTGTACAATATATTGTTTAATTTCTGAAAACACTTTGTGATATTGAGATGCTCAGCGGCCCTGCGTGTCAAACTGTATTTATGAGTAGAGGCCCCATGTCAGGCTCTATAGCAATTAGCCTCTGCTCCCGATCCTGCAGGAAATTCAGGCAATTCAATTCAACGTCAAAGAAACCTCGGAAAAAGCAACATTGCTTGGACATTAACAATGCTGAGTAGTCTAATTCACGGTATTTTACGTTGCAATTATTCTTTTTTACACCAAATACGAACGCTTACAAAGCTCTGTTCACCTTTGCAATGCTTTGCAAATTCAGTTATGCAACATCTGAGAAACTTTTTTGCCTTTACTGGTACGCACTTTTATTGCGATAGCAATTATATGGACACTTTTGGCAGATTTCTACCGTTGTCGTCATGTTCCGGATATGTACATGTATTTATATGTATAAAAAAGTACAAAGAAAAATAAATTAGTAGAGGAATATCCCAAAACACCTGACCGGGGATTCAAACCAGCGACCCCTCGCTCCGATGCCCGCTGCGCTAGCCAACAAAACCACGTGCCATGCTTGTGCCGGCGACACAACGGCGAGCTATTCTTACGCACCATTTACCGCTCGCGGGACGCAGATATCTGAGAAGCTTGAGCGTGTTTTCTATCACGCAACGCTCTTACCTTTTCTTTCAAATTGAAAACTGCCCTTGAGACGTGCACGAAAAAGTGGCCCCATTTCTGTACCCACTCATGATGTAAAAGGAAAAAAAACTTCCCCATCTCCCGCTAAAGGGAACCATGTGTGGATACGAAGCAGCGGGGAGAGTTAGCTTGAGCGGGATAAACGTCGCCGCTCTCGTTTCACGGCAGCGGCCCGGGCGCTCATCGCGGCGTTGCACAGGAGAGAGAATGAGGCGCACGCGCTCCGTCATTTTCATACCGCGGAACTACCGTTGCGCCCCCCAGCGGAGTAGGCAGCTGTCGAACCACCTGTCGTGCGCGCCGCTCCGTAGAGGACTCCTAGAGGAGAGAACGGGGGGGGGGGGACGGTAGGAGAGGAGAGAGAGGGGGGAGGCGACGTGCATGCGCTGTGGGCGTGTGGGACGCGGGAGCCGCTCCGTAGAATAGAGGATTAGTATAGAGAAAGGGGGGTGAGCGTAGGAGATGAGAGAGAGAGGGGGAGGGGACGCGCTTGTGCTGTGGCGGTGTGGAACGCGGGAAGGAGGGACGGACTAAGCCCCCCCCAAATCACATGCAAGCAAGATCAAGGAATGGAGTCAACCTGGGCGACAGACACCACCTGCCTAGCCATTGCTAAGCAGCCTCTCTGTGCTCTCGGCCATGACTCTCATGACTATGGTAGTGGTTGATGGCCTTATTGTACTACAGTGTTCTGGTTCGCAAAGTGGGTGCTTCCCTACTTCATGAAAGTGGCCGGCACGTGGGACGCCGGACGCGGGAGGGAGGGACGGACATAGCCCTGAGCGTGAGCGGGGGACATGGCTGGTTAGAGCGGCAGAAACGTCGCCGCTCCCGTTTCGCGGCAGCGGCCCTGCACAGGAGAGAGAATGAGGCGCGCGCGCTCCGTCATTTTCATACCGCGGAACGACCGTGGCGGCCCCAGCAAATTATGCAGCTGTCACACCACCTCTCGTGCGCGCCGCTCCGTAGAGTAGAGGATTGCTAGAAGAGAGAACGGGGGGGCACAGTAGGAGAGGGGGAGGGACACACGCCCACAGCATGCGCTGTGGGTGTGTGCGACGCGGGATGCGGGCGCCGCTTCGTAGAGAATTCCTAGAGGAGAGAAAGCGGGAGCGTAGGAGAGGAAGGGGACGCGTATGCGCTGTGGGCGTGTGGGACGCGGGTCGCGGGAAGGAGGTACGGACAAAGCCCACGCAAGCGCATACAAGCAAGATCAAGGAATGGAGTGAAAGGGACGCGGGCGTCGCTCCGTAGAGTAGAGGATTCCTAGAGGAGAGAAAGGGGGGGGGGGGCGTAGGAGAGGAGAGAGAGGGGGGTGTGGGACGTGGGAAGGAGGGACGGACAAAGCCCCCGCAAGCACATGCAAGCAAGATCAAGGAATGGAGTTAACGTTGGCGACAGACACCATCGGTAGTTTGTGTTATTCTTTGCTTGCACCCACCACCTGCCTAGCCATTGCTAAGCAGCCACTCTGTGCTCATGGCCATGACTCTGTTGACTGTGGTAGTTGTTGACGGGCCTTATTGTACTAGAGTGTTCTGGTTCGCATAGTGGGTGCTTCCCTACTTCATGAAAGTGACCGGACGCAGGACGCGGGACGGACAGAGCCCCGAGCATAAGATGCTTCGCATCTGAAAAAACTCGCTAAAGGGAAGCATGTGTGGATGCGAAGCAGCGGGGAGATGATTAGCTTGAGTGGGAGAAACGTCGCCGCTCCCGTTTCGCGGCAGCGGCCCGGGCGCTCATAGCGGCGCTGCACAGGAGAAAGAATGAGGCGCGCGCGCTCCTTCATTTTCATACCGCGGAACTTCATTTTCATACCCCCCAGCAAAGTATGCAGCTGTCGCACCACCTGTCGTACCACATGTCGTGCGCGCCGCTCCGTACAGGATTCTTAGAGGAGAGAACGGGGTGGGGGGGGGGGGGGGTACCACAGGAGAGGGGCAGGAGACGCGCATGCGCTGTGGGGGGTGTGGGACGCGGCAGCCGCTCCGTAGAGTAGAGGATTCCTAGAGGAGAGAAAGGCGGTGAGCGTAGGACAGGAGAGAGGGGGGAGGGGACGCGCATGCGCTTTGGGTGTGTGGGACGGTGGAAGGAGGGATGGACTAAGCCCCCGCAAGCACATGCAAAAATTACACCATCTCCCGCTAAAGGGAACCATGTGTAGATGTGAAGCAGCGGGCGCCAACGCTTACACTGGCGGCAGGCGTTGACGCTGGCGCTCATCGCAGCGTTGCGCAGGAGAAAAAACTGGGGAGGCGCAAAGCACGCAGTGATGGAGCAGTGTTTCCTACTGGAACATGCCAATCGCTGCTAATGGGCAATGAGAGACAGAAGACTCCGACTGGACACAGAGACCCGCAGTCTGCTTTTAGTTCAACGCGCACACTGCGAATTTTTATTGTTTCAACAACGCACAGGAGAAATCTTCCACCGGCACCACCTTGGAGGTCAAGATCCTATTGCCATATATACGGGGATGGCCAGCGAACGGTTGTGCAGCGCGAGCAGTCGGTTTTTTCAACCAAGAAACTCGCTAGCAGACGCTGCCTTGCGTCGGCGTCGCGAGGCGAGAGAGGGGGGAAGCGGAGGAGAGGAGAGAGAGGGGGTGACACGCATGCGCAATGGGAGTGTGAACGCCGTGGGCAGGGATGTGTAGAGGAGAGAGGGGGGGAGCGTAGGAGAGGAGAGAGAGGGGGGACGCGCATGCGCAGGGGGGAGTTAGACGCCGCGGGCAGGGATGGAGAGAGGGGGGGGAGTGTAAGAGGGGAGAGAGGAAGGGAGGCGCATGCGCAGTGAGGGTGTGGTTGCCGCGGGGAGGGATGCCTAGAGGAGAGGGAGGGGGAGAGGAGGTTTTTTATTTTTATTTTTTCTTCAACTGTTTGCGCATGCGCAGTAAGGGTGGGCACGCGGCACAGCACCACCACCACCACCACCACCACCACCACCACCACCACCGGATTAAGCTTCGCCATAAGATGCTTCACATCTAAAACTCGCTAAAGGGAAGCATGTGGAGAAACAGCGGGGAGATGATTAGCTTGAGTGGGAGAAACGTCGCCGCTCCCGTTTCGCGGCAGCGGCCCGGGCGCATAGCGGCGCTGCACAGGAGAAAGAATGAGGCGCGCGCGCTCCTTCATTTTCATACCGCGGAACTTCATTTTCATACCCCCAGCAAAGTATGCAGCTGTCGCACCACCTGTCGTACCAGCTGTCGCGCGCGCTGCCCGTATAGGATTCTTAGAGGAACGGGGGGGGGGGTACCGCAGGAGAGGGGCAGGAGACGCGCATGCGCTGTGGGGGGTGTGGGACGCGGCAGCCGCTCCGTAGAGTAGAGGATTCCTGAGGAGAGAAAGGGGGTGAGCGTAGGACAGGAGAGAGGGGGGGAGGGGACGCGATGCGCTTTGGGTGTGTGGGACGGGGGAAGGAGGGATGGACTAAGCCCCCCGCAAGCACATGCAAGCAAGATCAAGGAATGGAGTCAACCTGGGCGACAGACACCACCTGCGTAGCCAATGCTAAGCAGCCCCTCTGTGCTCTCGGCCATGACTCTGATGACTGTGGTGGTGGTTGACGGCCTTATTGTACTACAGTGTTCTGGTTCGCATAGTGGGTGCTTCCCTACTTCATGAAATGTGACTGGACGCGGGACACCGGACGCGGGACGCCGGACGGACAAAGCCCCGAGCATAAGATGCTTCGCTTCTAAAAGAACAGCGGGCCCACTTGGCGCCAGACGCCACCGCGTGGCAGGAGACGCAGAATAGTCATTCCACGTGCCGGCAGTTCAAAAGAAAAAGTAAATATCAAACGGCGTCGGCTTCTGCGATGTGGACACTTGCAGCGCGTTGCTCAAATACAAAGACGTAACAACTGTGACAGTTGTTAGTTCAGGCTTGTCCTGTGTACACCTATGCGTTCTTTGAGCGTCCTTCTATGTGCTGCAGCGGCGCGCGGCAATTATCGAGCTGCCTGTCGTTCGCTATGTGAGATTCTAATTTCTTGCTATCGCATTCATTGCTTCGCCCTAGTGGCGATAATGTGACTTTTGTTGTTTACTCTCTTTTTCAATACACATGTATTTTGCCCTTCAATCGGAGACCCTATTTAGAGCCAACAGTATTCTATTAAAAATACAATGGGGAGAGGGCATTAAAGATGTAGGAAAGAGAGGAGAAGAAGAGAGAAAGAAAAAAGAGAGAAATTGGCGTCCATGACCGAGGACGCGGCCGGCGGCTATTATAGCCGGTTGTCCAGTCCAGTGTCCTCAAGGAAGCGAGGAACCGCCTTGAAGACCTGGGTGCGGTGCCGTGCAGGGAAGAGGAGGTCCCTTTGTGTAGCCGCGGGTAGACCCTGGCGACGGAGTGTGGCGAGCAAGGTGGCTCGTTGTGCTTGAAGAGCGGGGCATACACACAACAGGTGCTCAATGGTTTCGTCCGCCCCGCACGCAGTGCACGCAGAGGGGACGAGGCTCTGCCAAGCCGATGACTCCGGGCCGCAGGCCAGGAACAGCCAATGCGTAGACGCAGTAGCAGGGGCCTCTCCCTCCTGGTGAGACCCCGGTCAGGCAGCCGGGTCGGTGGTTCCATCCTGGCCACACGGTCGTCGGGGTAGCAGCGTAGTAGTAGCCGTCTCAATGTGAGGCTCGAAAAGTCGAAGGCGACCACGGCACGGCACACAGAGACGGTGGAGTGATGCGCTTCTTTTGCCAGTGCGTCTGCCTGCTCATTGCCCTGAATTGCCACATGAGATGGGACCCAGTGCAGAGAAAGATCGACGCCACTGGCAAGGAGGGCATGCAGCTTGGTGACGAGCAGTTGCGTCCCGAAGCCTGCCCGTTCTGGTTTCGCCATGGCCAGCAACGCGGCTCTTGAGTCGCACACGAGAGCCACGGGGCACATTGGGGGGGGTCTGCCGCCAGGAGGTCAACTGCCATGTGGAGACCGGCCGTCTCAGCGGCGGTAGAGCAGGCCGCAAAGGGGAGACGACAGGAGGCCATCCTACCAAGTGCTGGCATTACGCAGGAAGCTGTGGCTGAGCCTGTGTCTGGGAGCCCCTTTCTCTCCTCTCCAACGCTCACCCCCTTTCTCTCCTCTAGGAATCCTCTACTGTACGAAGCGGCACGCGCGTCCCCTCTCTCTCCTCTCTTACGCTCACCCCCTTTCTCTCCTCTAGGAATCCTCTACTGTACGAAGCGGCACGCGCGTCCCCTCTCTCCTCTCTTACGTTCACCCCCTTTCTCTCCTCTAGGAATCCTCTACTCGACTGAGCGGCGTCCGCGTTCCACATCCCCACACCGGATGTGCGTCCTCTACGCTCACCCCTTCTCTCCCCTCTAGGAATCCTCTAGGGAGCCATATAAGAACCCCTATCCCTCCACTTCACCGACCATAAAGCCGCTATAATGAATGGGGACCGGAAGCCACGTCTAGCTACCATTTACGAATAAATAAAATTTCTTGTATATATACACACAGTGTTTGTCACGTCTTTGATGATGTACTGGACGAAAATTCACGGAAGATTCACAGTTTACCGATGAACCTCCAGAGCTTCGCCCACTCATCATCATTCACTGCGTGGATATGCTGTGATTTTTTTTTATTAAAACCGACGTTTCGCGAGAATAATTTACAGCGCTAGCTCGTTTATTGAAACGAGATATTGCGCCCAGAAAAACTAAGCGACTGGAGAAGGCATTGAAACAGGGGTAGCAAATTGATTATTTTCTTTTTTTCTTTTTGACCGCTTATTCTGCCACTTGGTCTTTCTTGGCGAAGCTCAAAACTGAACTCATTAAATCGATCATATTCGAATCAATACATATGCGTTTGTATGCGTTCATGTATTGCCATGAGATATTGCCCGAGCAGCCCGGATTTCCAAGCACACGCGGAAGGAGAGTTGCAAGATAGCAATTTCTGCTCGACATCATTTGCTCAGATTTTAGCTTACTCGAATACTGTGGGCCAGGTTAATGAAATTACCGCGATGAAAGATAAAGGATCTGCAAAAATATGTATTAGCCTTGAGTTCCTGGATATTGCATGTAATAGCGGTGTGCAAGTGTCAAGCACCTTATCGAATGGCGTAAGCTGCCAGCCGCGCGAGCAGAGTGTTGGCCCTTGACGGAGCCGCGTCCTCTTCACACATGGAAAATATTTTCCGAACCGAAAAAATAAAAAAAAGCTTTCTTGTCACAAAATTAAAAGCTGAAAACTCGCGCTTCTTGACGCTGCACAATGGTAATCACTTGTGAGCTAACAACGACCCACACTTGCGTAAAACAACAAGTACTGCTTTTATAGGAAGGCATGCACGCTTACGGCTTCTCTTTCGCAAGGATATTTCGAAGGCGCAACAGGTACTGCCTATTCGAGAGGATGATGCGGTCGTTCTTTTCAAGGGTCACCTGGGCATCGCGTAGGATGGTGTTCAGGAAGTCAGTCCACCTCATCTGCAACGAAGCCATAGGAAGCCCACAGAGGTCACGCGAAAACTGGGACACCATTAAACGTGCCGTTTATGTCAGCTGAAAGCCGTCGTCAACGGCAAAAAAAGATAATGTTAATAAAGCGGTATTCCTGTATACACAAATTTTGTTAACAATCATCTGTGAGTAAGAGTAGCGTTCAAGTTTTCAGGTAAGATTACTGGAAGAGGCACACGTTGCAGAAGACTTCATTGCAGGCTGGTTGGTTCACAGCGGACGAGTGTCGTTCTGCTCAAGGAGGGAAGAGGATAGACATGAAAGAGCGCTGACTGCGAACTGTTTATTTCTTGAGAACTGCTTTACCAAGCCCATATATAGGCATACACATTGCATGCACCACCCGTGTGCGCAAAACTCCCTGCTTTCTGAACATGGTTGCGCAAGTGCTGAAAAAGCTATCGGAAGGATCACACGTTTGCACAAAAGCGTATACGTGTGGTCGTTCGCGAAAAAATAAACATATGGAAGTCCGCGCTCTTTCCCGCCTCACATTCTTCTTCTCGTGCTTGCGCAGTCTGCCACCGATATAAGAAGATGTTTGCAGCTTAACGAACTCAATGTGTGCGGTGATTGCGTTGCGATTTTGCATCGGGAACACAATTGTAAATGAAATGGTAACGCAGAAGAATATAGGACTATATTTCTTTTGCATTCTTTGCAGTTTTTCCAATACAAACATCTGCAAAACGCAATCGTGATCCTGCACCAAATAGCCTCGGTATATCGCTTAAGAGAACTTTTTGTTGGGCGAGTTGGTATACGTTCATACTTGATATTTTAAGGCGCGAAACAACACAATCACAAGAAAGGACTGGCGTTCTGTCCCGTGTCCCTTCTTGTGATTGTGTTTTTTCGCGCCTTTAAATATCAAGTATGAGTCTCGTATATAGTTTGCGTAATTAACACTTAGAAAAGTTTAGGTCTGCAGCTGTGAAATACTTAGTTAGTGGCACATATTACAAAAGAAGTTGTAGCTCGCAAGTTCGCATGGGGCATGCACCTGAAGCGAGTTATTCGAATGTCGTGCTTTTCCTGTGTAGTTCGCAAACTGCGCTTGAAAATACACTGCTGTTTCGGTGATTTCTCCCTTACACAAACGAAGAATGAAAGCGTTGCTCAGTGTACTGACACGAATTTTAAATATTTTTGTATTGTTGCTCTAAATGAGAACACTGGATTTGAGAACTCGAAAAAGAGTATTGTAGTGGTTAGGAATGCATCGAATATATTTGTAATACCGCGACCTTAAAAAAATAAATAAAACTTTCCGTTTCAATATCGAGAGGGTGGCTTTTTAGTGACGTGTCATCGTAGAGTGACGTCACGGGGAGGCATCGATTCGCGAAGCACTAGCGGCAGATGTACCATCTGCTCGTGGCGCACGTGAACAAGGATAAGTGGCGACCCCGACAGTGATTTCTGCGATTTAGGTTGCCTGCAGGAAGTCAAAGTGAAATACTTTATACCTGTTTGACTCCCGTGGGTGGAGAGCGTTAACACCGAGGAAATGGAAAACGTCCCTTTTGGGATGCCTCAAAATCTTGTCAGTACTCATTTAAGCTCGCGGATGATTATGTTTCAACTGTGCGCTCTCTCAAATCTTCTTTAAGTATTTATACTTTTGAAAATTCAGCAGCGCAAGCCTAAAGTGTGGTCGGTGCAGTAAATATTAAGCAATTCAATGTAGGCTGCTAAGCTTTATGGGTTGATTAATCATGAATTTGCATTTATAGCGCTTGACATCCCCCCCTACGAAATACTTGATATCGCGGATTCAACACAGGCCAGAGAAAGACCCGTGTGATGCAGTACTGCAGATCATGAGCCAACGAGCCCAGCAACCAATTCCGTTCACACCCTTTCGCTCTGTCAAATTCATTTTTGCCCACACACATAGAGCATATCAATGAAAGAAAGTGGTCTATAGTATAAGAAATCCTGGCATAGACGGCCTGCGTAGAAAGCTACCAAATGGCTATTTACAGCGCAATCGCTAGAATGCGCTCCAAACCATTAGGGAGTGCCCAGATGTACGGCCTCAAAAGTTTTGGGGCCCCAATGATATGGCGTCGTGGCCACTGCGCACGATGGAAACCCGAACGGCGTTTCAGTTTTGTATTGAGAACTCTATTTCTCGAATTTAGCGGGAGCCCCAAAGCCTGCCTCGAAAGCTTTGCGTCATACAAACATGGTGGCACTCACTGAAGCAGCGGCTCTCGGCCAAGGCCAAACACACCTGATATCTGAGCAATAGATGACATCATGAATTCAAAAATGCTGGCATAGGCTATCTCGTTTTCATATCTCACGCGTTCAACAAATATTGGCCGAAACATAGTCTATATTTTTAAGATCAGTTTTCCATTTGAGAGCCTGCAAGCTTAACGCTGCCAGGGTGGCTAGAAGTTGCATTGGCTGATGACGGCGAGAATGCGGACTCACAGTATCGATGGAGATTACCAAAGAATTCATTACCATAATTGTTGGGGTTTAACGTCCCAAAACCAAGATATGATTATGAGAGACGCCGTAGTGGAGGGCTCCGGTAATTTAGACCACCTGGGGTTCTTTAACGTGAACCTAAATCTAAGCACACGGGTCTCGGCATTTTCGCCTCCATCGAAAATGCAGCCGCCACAGCCGGGATTCGATCCCGCGACCTGCGGGTCAGCAGTCGAGCACCATAACCACTAGACCACCGTGGCGGGGCAGACTTCATTACCACTACACCTTGCAAATTAAAATTTTGAATAATAAATGTACGCCAGGTAATTTGCTGTGAAAGCCTTTGATTATTATCCATCGCAGTTTGCCTTTCTGGCGGTCGTTGCGCTGGAAGCGCAGGACGCAAACGCTGAGCCCGAAATGCTATTCGAAAACTCTTATTTCCTGCTTGACCCAAAACCAGCAAACGTGAATTTAGTTTTTTCAGCACCTTGCAAACTATCAGCCATTTGTAACCTTCAAAGGACGAAAACACTCGTGCAATGTCACACTAATCACAGGGCTGTTTATACTGTGTGTACCGCAAATGTGATGTACCAGATACCTCTGAGTTGTGGTCGTGTTTATATTGGACAGACTAGTCAGTGCTTTAACTCTTTCGTTACCGTGGGAAAATGGGCAACTTTTCGTAGGTTTTTGTTGGTATTTTTTGTAATAAGTAATAAAATGGTTATACTGTAATGCAATACATCAAAAGAAAGCTAAGTAAATGTACTTTTGACGTGTGTAAGTTTTAAAAGCTGAACTTGGAAACTAATATGCAGAAAAAATCATTAAAGATAATATTTCTTGCAAATTTGAAAGAACATTTGCAATTGTATGTTTACTACATAAAAGAAGTAAATCTGGAAAATATTCGGAAATATACAAATTGTTTATATAGGAGAAATCTACCTAACAGAAAAGCTTCACTGACCTAGCTCAACAACTGCACGAGTTACACTTGTTTACTTGTTGCCCAGTAGAAAGTGTCTTGTTCAGCCAGGTTGCACAGTTTTTTCTTTTTATTGCACAAATTGCTCACACACAGAAGCACAGTAAATATTAGTAAAAAGGAAAAGAAATGGGCTATTGAACCATGTATATATGGACATATTGCGCTCGATGGTTGCTCAAGAAAAAAATCTTAACTGGCAAAGTACAGTGTCGCAGACGGCGCCAGAACATCATTATGTATGACTTCACTACACAAAAAATATGTGGAATTGTGTAATTAAAAAAAAAGAAGGGATCATCATCTGAATCATTGCTGCTAGAAGCAGCCAAATGATCGCTTCCAGATGCAACAGAATCGCCAGAAAGGCGTCGTTCGCGCGAGGGACCGGTAACAAAAGCGTTTGCCATCACAGACGGAGCGAACCGCACAATTGGAACCGCCGCTTAAATCGCCGCCGCATGGGAAAAATACAAACTACGCAAAAAAATGAAAGATTGGTACCTAGAGAATACGACAGATGCCTCTGCCAGTCCAGAGGAGCGCTCATATTTTAAAAATAGCTTGTGGCGCATATGGGTCACCGGTGACCCATGTCCTATGGACACGGTAACGAAAGAGTTAATGATAGGGCTACACAACACAATAATGACGTCAGGAAGGGATTTGGCAGCCACTTAGCAGAACATTGCAAGCAATGTGCTTGTACTCCTATATTTCAGAACACCACTTTTCTAAAAAAAGCATAACGAAAACAGAACGTGAAATCGTCGAGGCATCGCTGATAAAGAAAGCAGGTGATAAGTGTGTCAGCTGCCCATCTTTGGCGTTGCAAAAAAATGAAGCAGCTTTTCTTTCGACGCATTTGGATGCACGATGACTTGTTTTGAAATTTCATGTTCTAAGATTGACCCACGCAATCTCTTGTGGGATGATCTGTGCATATGTATGAGCTTGATGCGCGGGTATATTATGTTTTCGTTTCAAATAAACCTCAGTTGCAAGTTTAAGCGCCAGTCCTGTTGTTGTGTGTGTTTCATCTTCGTCTCTGCGCTTTTCAAGTTTTCTCTAACGTGAAGGGCTATAGGGCCCCAAACTTCTGAGGCTCATATTCGAAAAATCTCTAATAATGCGGCACAATTTCTGACTTGCACAGGGCACTCTGGGGAACGGCAGTGTCCTGATTAATCTACACTATAGGCCTGCCACGGCGGTCTACAGTGACTATCGTGATCAAGTGCTCACCCCAAGGTAATCGTATCCAGGCCGCGGCGGCCGCATTTCAATGGAAGTGAAATACTAGAGGGCGGTGTACGTGAATTTAGGTGCATGTTGAAGAACACCGGATGGTCAAAATTTCCGGAGCCCTTCACTGAGGAGTCCCTCATAATCATATCGTAGTTTTTGGAAGTAAAACCCTAACAATTACATTATGTATTACAGTGCACTATAAAACAACTCATGCGTCTAAAGTAAATTTGCATTAAAAGTAAGCAGCTGTCATGTAGAGAAAATTATGCGGGGTCACGCATCAGAATACTATAGTGAAGTAATTGTAAATATTCGACTGCGGATTGCACTCCTAAAGGAAATACTAAGCATTCGTTTGCAGTTTTGAGAAATATGCGTTAGAGAATATTTTTTTCGTTCAATCAAGGACACCTGCCAACTCATAATGCCAATTATTTCTACTCACTGATCCTCATTGTAAGCTTCAATTCACGTTCCACGACTAATTTGTCTGTACAGAACAATTGATTATCTGAAGAACACCAGGCCTGGGCGGAACACGCAGCAGAGTCATAGCGTAAGCCGCAGGAGTGGCCTTTCTAAAGCCCGTTGTAAACTCTAATATGGCGACTACTGCAACTGGATTTGCGAATGACCGACAATGTCATAAGCAACAGCATTTGTCAATGTAAGGAAGCACCCATTACACCATACTTTATCATTTTGCGGAGTAGCGATGTATCCACTCCTTACGAAGGTGATACGCCGCTCAGGCAATACGCGCACCTACGCTGCTGCACACTCTGTTGATACTGTGGCTGAGTATGACGCAGAATTGCCGATGAAAAACCGACCACTCGTTACGCAATTCACGTTGCGTTACACCTTCTGTGGTTTTACTCTTCTGCTACACTATGTCGCCTCTGTTAGCGTGCATCCTCACCGCACACGACGCCTGTATAGACACTTTTGCGAAGAAGTTTCAAGCACTGATGTGTTTCTGTGGCAGAATACGCGACTGCCTTTAGGAGTGCCTTGGTTCGGTTTCCTCTAGACCCCCGTCTCTTTTTTCTCATACTGCGCGACAGCGGCAGCAACGGCGGCCGTGGGAGACAACGATGTCAACAAAATTGTTTGTTGTCGTTACCTCATAACATTCTAGAGAGAGAGAGAGAGATGCAAGGAAAGGCAAGGTTAAAAAAAAATGAGTGCTGACACGCTTGCTCTGACTTTGGCAGCCCCCCCGTTCCAGGGACGATTTTTATAGCAAATTTGATCGCGCAATAACAGAAAATTATCTCTGCCATTCCGAGATGTCACAATAGACCAACTGGAAAACGGTATCATCGTTTAGCAGCAAAAGAAGGTGGGCGCCTCCAGTTGAAACGCGGGGACAGCCTGTTGTGGCTGTCACCACTTTAGGTTTAGCGACACAACTTTATACGGTTTTCAGCGCAATGATCAGTTATTGTAACACAGAGGTTACATGCATCACTCAAATTCACGATTTGATTGTTTAATTTATATTACGCGGTGATTCAGGAATTTTTGTTGTCAAATGACACTTTAAGTCTGTTTCACATGCGAGTGACTGAGCGGCGGGGCCCGCGGCGATCAAGCGGCACCAGGACGCGCGGACGCGGCTTCATTTCACATGCACCGCTTTGGCGAGGAGCGCGCCTCGGCGATGCGCTGTGATGGTTGTGGTAAGCGCCTGTCCCCCGCGTTTCCTTTCTTCGAGTTAGCTCGTTTTGGTGCGCTTGGTTTGCGAGTTTCGCCCGCCTTCTAGTTCGGTGCTCGATTTTTACAGGTCTAAACTTCGAAGGATGTAAATGTACAGTGTACCAGAGTGCAATTAAACGGCTTCAGCGGTCATGTTTATTTGTGTTCCAGCTTTATGTGCGCAGCGAAAGTCTGGTTTCACGCTCATTCAGTTGTTCATGGAAAGTTCTCGAGTGCTGAAAGTCGTTGGTGCGCCGTCTGAGCTGGCAACCGGATGCAAGCGGATAAGTCGACGATATTGTGGGTTTGTGAAGGAGCTCGACTCTCTTTTTGCCTTTGGGCAGTCCAGTAAAGAGGCTAGGCATTTGTTGTCATTGGAGTACGCGACGATTCAAAGGAAGAAAACAGCAAACAATTCGAAGGCGCCGGGTCAGAGTAATAAAAAAATTACACCATCTCCCACTAAAGGGAACCATGTGGGGATGCGAAGCAGCGCTGGTGTTCACTTGTGCTTCCATTTGTTGTTTCCATTTGTATGTTTCCGTGTATGTTTGATTTGTGTGTGGAGTTGTGTATCAGCGGTGCTACTTACTCTGCTTGCGCTGCTGTCACAGCTTACGTTACCGATGCCGCTACAACTGGCGCCAACGTTGACATGCATAGCGCAGTTGCGAAGGAGAGTGCAACGGAGCGAACGCGCGTCGCATTATATACGAGCGCACGCCGCGTTATATACGAGCGCGCACCGCATTATATACGAGTGCACGCCGCATTACATACGAGCGCACAGCTGCGCCGGAGAGAGAGAGAACGGGAGAGGAAAAAGGAAGCGGAGGCAGCGCTCACACGAGGACAGGGTCCTCCCACCTCCTCGCGTGAACGCGAGGAGGTGGGGGAGAGTTGGCGCATGCGCAGTAAGGGTGGTCAGGCCGCACACCACCGGATTGAACTCCGCTCTAAGCTGCTTCGCATCTAACAAGAAAAAACAGCGACATGTGCTGCGAACTACAAGTGTGGTGTGCCGTAGGGTCCCACTGTCCGGACCTACACTGTAAACACAAACTAGCCGAATTGGGCGTTTTAACGGTTTAATACTACCTTCATTTGGGACCGTACTCCCTTAGGGAGTATTAAGATCGGTGTGATAAAGTTCTGCGTCCTCAATTTTACTTCCTTGAGAAATTATGGGGACAAAAGGTGGAAGAAAGGAGGTAAATTCACGATCTGACGCCATTTTGTCAAATGGAGTTCAAGGACAGAAAACTCCTATTTCACTTTCTCGAGCATATCTTCCCTTTATTTTATCCGAAGCTATAGTGCCTTCAGTGCTGGCGTGCATGTATGCAACTGCGCGGGCGAAAGAAGTGTTTCTCAAAGTGCTTAATAAATTCATGAACGTGCTAATCAACGATTGCTTCGTCTCGTCGACTGATGCACATTGTTGTACGGAATGCACACTACCGCTGGGCTCGGATTCACGATGCATTTCGACCACAGAATGACTTCGCTGATGTTGTTTTACCATCAAATCGAAGTTAAACTAAAGTAGGAGCGTGTACACCCTCGATGTGGCCTATCGGCACCGCATGCACACTCAGTATACCCCTTTGGATGACGAATTGGGCACAGGCGGCGTGCCTCAACGCACGGAATAAGATCCGGTGTTGAAAAAACCCGGCGAAAAAAATTGGCCGCGTATCTGCGTGCTTCGCTGCAAATGTCATCGAAAGACGATAGTCTTCTGCCGGTCTCATCCGCGGCCACCTGTGATGCTGTTCTCGACCATTTCCGTCCTGGCATGACCAAGCGTCTTCTCGCCGCAAGCGCGGTGTTTTTGGCAGCGTGTAAAAAGCTGAGAAGGCGCGCAGAGCGACCACGAAAAGAGATTCTCTTGTTTGCAGCGACGAGGGCAGACTGCGCCAGCTATCGCGCGGCGGATGAAACACGCGGAACTTCGCGCGACCTCGGAGACAGACGACGGCTCTTCGCTTTTGCAAGGAAGCCCGCATTTTCAGCGCAGCCTAAGAAACACTAGGGTCTTCAGAATTAAGTATCTATGTATTTTCTATAAAAGAACACCCCACTTAATACTTCCGTATTGTTGTTGCGCCTCAGATATGCGTAATATTTGCTTTTTGATCGACAATGTTCACAAGTATGCACAAAAACGACTGATCAAGTTGGCTGGGCGTTCAGAAAGCAGTCAAACTTTGGCCAGCCGCTGAATCGTGCGACGTGCCGACAAACAGAGAAACAGACAGACAGATAGACTAAAATTTCTCCGTTAGGTATCCCAAGAAAGACTATCGTCTTCAAAAAAAAAAAAAGAGAAACGAAAGAAAAAACGCGACTCTCCTCAAGCGGCTGCTCTGACAGGGACGAAGCGCCTTTGACCTTCGAACGGCGGCGATAAGAGCGGCAGAACCATTGCACGCATGCGCGCGCGGAGGGGTAAAAAAGAAAGCGAAAAGAAAGAAACGCGAGAAGTTCCGAAATGACAGCGGTTACTACCGCAGGCTGGCCCCAGCGGCGTGCGTGAGTGATAGCGAAGCGGTCATGGGATAACGTCGGTTTTGTGAAGGACGCCTTTCAACTACCCTGCTATGCGTCGATCATGTGTGCACATTTCATGCCGGCAGCCTTACTGTGTTCTCGTCGCGGGACGTGAAATGTGTGGTTTGACGACAGTGCAACGTGCACTGCGTGTGCAATGGTGTGGCAATGGCCCGGTGACTCAATCGAGCAGCAGCTGATGGGCGCGCCGCGTTCGCGGCACATTCAGGAACACAAATGGTACGTAATACTTATGTTTCCTCTGTTTGCGCGACCTTGTCGCTTGGGCAGCGGTAGGTGCTGTTCTGCACATTGCGTCGCGTCAAAAGTGCAATGAAAAGCGAAAAAAGATATGCCATTAAGCTCACATAACGATGTGTGATACGTGTTTCGAATTGGCTGACCGCTTGGCGCGGCCAGCCAATTCAAGCGAGTGCGCCTTAAAACTGAATGTTTGTACGACATATAATTTCCTTGCTTGCGATAAAGCATGAATGAAGCAGTGCTTCCAGGGAGTATACACTTAAGGAACAACAGCAAAAAAAAAAGACAGCTGTTATCACGCTGTCATGTGGTAAAACGTGCATTAAGGCCAGATTTGTTTTCTATTTATTCTGTTCTCATGCGCAGATTATGAGCAAGTAAGAATACTTTTTGACGACAATTTTGCATTGGGCGCTTTGTCCGTCTCCTACACAAAAAACCTAAATTGCATATCAAGGCACATTGACATCATGAGCTTGTATACATTTATCTAGAAAGAATAAGTCGTGTTAATGACACATTATGATGGTCATATGATGTGTAAGACATGTGATGTGTAGAGAGTGTGTTTGCTGAAGCACATGCATTTTATGGTATGGTCACTTCATTAGTCACATATCAGCACTAGAACTTGCCAAGGTTACATGTGCATATTAATGGAATTTAGGAGATGTGTCACTTGTGCAAGGCTAACTTAATCACATTGATATAAGTCAGTTGAATCTGTTGAACCTCGTTGTTGAATCACCTTGTTCCTTCCCTCTGGTTATTTTGTTTTACTTTTTGTTGCCATAGTGTTTATGATCAGCACACAGTATTCTGACTGTTGACACAATTTCTGACAAGGTAAACAGGCTGCTACTTTGTCCACGTCTTCTATTGTCGTCATTACAAGTGCACTGTTTAATTTTGCCATGAATCAATACCAAGTCGCCCAATCTTCACTCCTAAACAGAACAGCTGTGGTTGATGAAGAAGCTAGTGTTCCATGTGTTGTAAGTGACAATAACTGTTAGGTGCGTAACGCCCCAAAACCACCATACGATTATGAGAGACGCCGTAGTGGAGGGCTTCGGAAAGTTAGACTGCCTGGGGCTCTTTAACATGCACCTAAAGCTAAGTACGTGGCACTCAAGCAGTTACACCTCTAATGAAATGCGTTTAACTCCAAGGTTAATCGTACTAAAATTTGCACCCCTTTACACTACAATGCTAACTTCACTGACAGCTAGAACTACTCGAATGATGGTACACAGGACAAAAGTACACTTCTGGTGCTGTTTCGCATTTCATTACAGTTGTGTGCTTTTTGCGCTCTGTACTTTAAGTGAAAAGTTCACAAGAAACTACTTAGCCGCATCTCACTATTGCATTTGTTTCGTGTTCTGTTTAAAGGTCTGCAATAGTATAGTCAAGTGTTAGTCTTTACCAAGACATTCATATTTCTGGATATGGAAAGCTTAATGGACTTCTTTTCTATTATTTTCAGGAAGACATTTCTGGCAAAGCTGCAAGAGTTGCTTACCCACTTGTTTGTGTACAAGACACTGTATTGTGGGAACACTCCCCTGTGCCTCACTCTACACTAACGAGGACCTGAAGTGTAATGCAAACCACAGAAAGCTATGCACACTTAGTGCAAAAAAATTACAAAAATAAAGAACCATGCACTCACAGAATGAGTATGAACGTGACTAAAAACGCCATACACGTGTTAAATTTCAGTTGCTAGTACTGCATTGGCCTGTTCCCTTCATTTCTATTTCTGTGTGTGTTGCTGTTTTGCATAGCTCGGCACACTCACTCATGAGTGCACTCAACTCACACTCACTCACACTCATTTGAACGTGGTGAGTTGAGTATGAGTGAGTACTCATGCGTGTGAGTGGACATGAGTGTGAACGTCAGTGAGAACTCATGAGTGTGAGTGGTCGTGAGTGTGAACGTGAGTGAGTACTCATGAGTGTGAGTGGACGTGAGTGTGAACGTCAGTGAGTGCGAAGGCTGAAAAAATTGTGGTGAGTGAGTTTGAGTGAGTACTCCCTTAAAGTGCCGACCTATGCTGTTTTGTTTTCACACTTTAACTATGAACTCAATTCCCGACTGCTTTACAGGCTCTATAGATTCGTGGTCAAATTCTATTCAACCACACGGCATAGCAAGCCCTAGAATCCAATATGCTAAGCCACCAGCCACTACTTGTAGGAAATTTTTAATTTTAGGCATGTGATTGCCTAATTTCAGGTTGACTTTGCAGCCATGGTAGTGGTATTAACTTTCATTGTGGTAATTATGCGCAAGCCATGAAGTGAGGAATTAAAGATGAAGAACTTTTTAGGTTGCAGATGACAGTGGCTGGCATGGGAATATTGTAAACATAGCTGTAGTAATTATGTATAATAGAAGTATTGGTATATTGCAGTTGTGTGATAATGGCGACAAATTCCCAAGTATATTTCTAGAAAACTGCATTCATTTTCAGATATTTGTGAGTAAGTATGTGCAGCCATATATGAATGCAATGTTGTGATTTTGCTGTCATGGCTGAACGCCTTTACGAATTGTGGTAAGTGGATGTACAATCAACACACAGGTCTATTTTGGACTTTTCTGCAGAAACAGAACTGTATGATGATGTGTGACATGTCTTGATGGCATAGGGCAAACTAATTCAATTAAAATCTACAACATGCCTCCCTGCATGGTTGCATATTTCTTAAACGTAATGCTAGCCTTATTGTACTAACTTAGTTACCTTCATGTGCAGGCTGACACCAAGTTCCTTGTAGATCCCATTTCTCTGGATTGTGTTTACATACTAGCACTGTGAAGTGCACATGTCAGTGTGCGTTATGATGAGATTTGCCACACTACTTTCATGTTGCTTAACTGTTGTGAATTATATATAGTGCTTGGGCTGTACTGTATACGTTCTTATTGTTTTGTATTGGGTGTAGGTTCTGTGCAAGAAGATGGAAATATACATATGCTTACACTGACATGAGAACTGCTACTGTTTTGATTTCAATAAAATATTGCGAACACTGTTTTTCTTATCATTCTTATCACAGCTGTTTCGTTGAAGAAGACAGCAATACTACATTTTTTTATTCTTGCTACATCATCTGTGCAAGAGGAGTGCCACATACACATGGACTTTCACAAGGGCGAAGTGCATGTGCATTAACTTTTTTATTTAACGGGACACCTGCCACCGCTAATTTGTGGTGGTTTTACTTGACATTGGGGCATGCTTACGCATTCGCTTTAATGCATTTGTGTGATGTTTAACAATGAAGGTTAATTAGTAAGATTGTAGGTAGTAAGATTGTAGGTAGTCTCCGAGTGTGAAAGCGACTAAATACTGAATTTGAGTTATAGAATCGCTGTGTGCCCCGCGAAAGTGCGAGTTGCGAATAAGTGCTAATTGTGGATGTAGATTATCGTTCAGCTACTCTGAAGGCGCTGCTGCACCTGCGTTTGGGTCGCGAGAGTACGCGCGCCATAAATGCACTTAGTGTAGGCGCGTTACAATGTCCTTGTAACTCGGGAATCTGCAGAGGCGTGCACACGGGGAGGGGGGGGGGAGAGTCTGCTTCGTGCATTGACAGGGCGCAGCGACGAGCCTTCGTCCCTCACCCCCTTCCACCTGAAGAGGCACCCTGCGCACGCTTGTGGGCATCCGCGTGAGTAACTTTTATATGCTATGGGAGTCGTAGCGGTGAGCGCGCCGGTGGATGACGAGAACGATGGACACAGGCACGCTCGCGCTTAGGGGCCGCTGACAGTCAGTCGCGGCAGAGTTTTGAAATGATAAAGATGTGTTGCTCAGTGTTTCGTCCTCGTCTCTGAGGGCTTCCGTGCGGCGGGAGGCACAGACCCCATCAATGGAAACACAGGCGGTCTCGTACAGCTCAGAACACGCCGCTGCCATGGGACGCGTGCAGCTCGCGGCAGAAACAACGAAAATAGCTCCACATCATACGCCCATGGAATGCACATATGTTCGGCCATCTGAGGATACCTTTTGTCACGCTGGTATCCACGAATTGCGGGCGAGTGAAACAGTGTCGAAGTACTCAAGAGGGCACACGTTTACAATTTTTCTAGCGGCACGACACGACGAACCGAATAGTTCGAAGCTGAAGGTGTTTACCTTGGCCTTCGTGACGCCCCTGAGTTTATGTACTGGCCTAGCGAAAGCGCTAACACATGCCGATGCTACGAGAACAAATGTTTGAGGTGTCGCCGACAAGTTAGTAGCCGCTTTGTACATATATACCCCCGTGAAAAACTACGCAAGCTAGTGGTGGCGCTGTGGTGTAATGGGTATGATGTTTACTTTCAGTGCGTGTGGTCGCGAGTTCGATTCCTGTGTCGTGCGTGCTTGTATGGCATATGTCATGTTTGTGCATGAATTACATCAATGTCCATTTTCTAATATGTGTTAGCGATGAATAGTTGCAAGAAATGTCTCTAAAACGCTATTATAGTGCCCGAAATACCTTTTTTTTTCTGGCCCTCTCGCGGGCCGCGTATAAAGGGGCGTTTTAAAATCTCTCAAAAGAAGCAGAAAAACTTGCAATGAACTCCGTTCAAGCCCCCCGAAATGAGTTAAATAAAAACTCCAAAGTTACCTCGCTAATTCCCTCTTTTTGACTCCGTTTACTTTGTAAACAAACCTTGTTAAGCCTTCTGCACCGCAAGTCGACTGTGTATCTCGAAAACGGAGCTGTTTTATCGCCAGTATACGCTTAGCGAAGCCTCATTAGTCAAATCTAAATCAAATACCAGCATTATTTGGGAATGAATGAGTTTAATAATGCAGGCCCACGGCTAGAAAGATTCGAAGTGGACGGCTGTCGCTTCAACAGGCACCGCCATCTTGCCCTGCGTACCCCCCCTAAAACCTCCTTTGGTAGGGGGGTTTTGCGTAGTACCTTTAGGATGCAAGTTAAGAGCCGGGCCCAAAACTCCCAAAAAGGCTCAAACCCGTTTGCTGTGTATGTTGGTGCCACGATTCGATAAAAATGCAAAAAAAAAAATACACGAGCAAACGAATGACGTGCAAACGATTTGTATGCTTTGATGGAAGCGCCATCGAAAACAACAAAAAGAAAAGAACGGCCTTCGACACCGCCAGCTCGTTGCAGCGGATGTCGTCTGCTAGGAAAGTGACTTCCTCCCGGCGCGCGCGCCCGCCCTTCGACTCCACCCCCGCAGTCACGTGCTCCTCCCGTCGCTGCTCTCCCATTGGTTGACATTAGGCAGACTCTCGGTCGCGAGGGAATTTTGCCAACTTCGGCCGCCACCGGATTAGATAGACTCCCGAAGCGGAGGAGAAAGTCGAGTCCGGCCGTGCTTTGGCGAACTCCATGGCTGCGGTGAACGGACGCTCTAAATACTGGCTTTGGGCTCCCGCGACGGCAGCTGTTCCGCTTTTGGAGCAAAATCTTGGAGCAAAATCGTTGTCGTGTGACACAGGTGTTAACGGCTGAAGTTCTGAGGTGCGCTGTAGCAATTGGTAAGGTTGGTCCGGCGAAAGCAGACAGCGCAGTCCGCGTTTGCGATGTGTGTTTTTCTTCTCGTGTGGCCGTATTTACGGCGGCCCTTTATACAATGTATACCTGTCACGTAGATAATTTTTGCGTCGTTCAGGTGAGACAGCTTGCTTGCGTTTGATAAGGTGGTGTGCGAGAACGTGTAGGTGGCGTCATTTATGAATCATGGCTACCGGTAGCAAGTGCACAGATGGTGCCTAATGCCGTAATGGCCCTTTTGCAACCTCATGTAGCAGATACAAACAAATTTCTGGATATATAACTAGTGTGACTCACATCAGGAACGGCGGTCTCAAGCGACTCCAAGGAGATAAGATGGAAGTTCTTTCTGGGATTTGGGAGGTCTTCCGGTTCTTCTGATATCTGCAATGAAAAGAAAAATTGTCTACCTCTTAAGGCAGTTTATTATGGCCTAAACATCAGCGCACACATTTACTCTTACGCCATTCTATAAAGCTAAATGTTAACTGCGGAGGGCTGAATTATTTTCACAATAATTTAGGACGTATAAAATGAGCAGCAAATGAAAAAAAGTCACTTTTCGTACAAGTGGTGATGCAATGGATGCGGGAGCAACAATCTGGAACGTCAGACGAAAACAGGCTAGCTAACACAGCCTCTGCAGCGAGCGAAGTTACCTTCGTGCGGACTGTGTCGTCAATGCATGCTTTGCGATGAAAGCGCAACATGTAGAAAGCTGTGAAGAGTTGAACCATCTTCAAGAGATGAGCTCTCGAGTGCGGGCATAAACGCCCTGTAGGTCGAAGTATGGAGCCGAAGGCGCGCAGCCCTATTCCAACGAAAGACGGGTGGGGCGACACCCTTCAATGCGCGCCATTTTGGCTCTTTTCGCCATCTCATGAGTGACAGTGAGCAAGCCACTGTCACGCTGGAAGCACTGCAGACATCTGCATGCCGCTTGCGGTAAATGGTCCATATAAATAGATAGTTCAGGGGAGAGCAAATGCTTGGACGAGACACTCATTAAATTAGTTGGACGTTCTCAGTAGATGGCTATGTACCCACTTCTTTACGAAGTTTGTCGACATTTCAGTTTGCCATTATGTGTTGCCGTCGCATTCATTGCTTCACCCTTGTGGCGAAACTGACTTTCTCTCATCGTCGTCTTCACACAGAGGCGAAGATTTTCGTGAGCCTTGCAATAGCCGCAGAACTACACGTGATTAACCGTTTTCGCATTGATCATTTGTAAAGCAACGTGTCGAGAAGTGACGATGGAAGCAGTGGTACCAGGGTTGCCGTTGGTGGCTACTTTGCGCCATATTGGCTACTTTTGGACCCCGTTGGCGACGAAAATTTCCAGTTGGCGCCATGGCTCTTTTTTAAACTTGTGGTTTTACGTATTCAAAATGGTTTTATTTATTCATCAATAGTAAACACTCTGTTGATAATACCGATTCTGTTCTATTTCGCTAAAAATTCGGCGATAATATCAAACGTCATGGCTACTCTGGCTACATTTGGCGCGAGTTCTGGCGCCTTTTCATGTCCACCCAACGGCAACCCTGAGTGGTACCACAACATGGGCGCAATATTTGGTTTGGACACACCAACCACTAAATGTTGAACTTCACAGCATTTTGCTGCTATGCAGCTGCCTGCTTTCATGCGCTATAGTTACAACAGTGCATATATGTAATGCGTATGCAGCGTGATACAATTATACAGAGCTGGGCAAAGATATCTTGAAATTGTATCGCGATCTCGCACAAGATACTCCAGAAAAGTATTTCAGATACAGATACAAGATACTTCATGAATTTTGTATTTGATACGACACTTCCCTGTTGTATCTTAAGACACTTTGATACGTTTGCTAATTTCCTATTATAGGTCTTTATAGTTAGCAGCAAAGGCCTACGTACAAAGGGCTTATACTTGACAATTTCTTAACTGCTACTAACATTGCTTAATTTAGTAAAATATCTGTTTGTATCCGAAAAGTTCCGTCGTTCTTACTCAAGGCATACTTATTAAGATAGTTTCATTCCGAAAGAAGCTATTGGGATTTGTTTGGCTGCTTAACACGACAGCTCTGTGTACGCTGCGCTGTCAGCGGTATTTGATTTACACTTTTGTAATTGACGGGTGTCGCTGCGCTACTTGGCGAGCACCTAGCGCGTTGCCGTCTACTTGCAAGAACGCCATTAAGAAGCCTCCGCACGATGGCAGAATTACCGCTGTGCAGTCTTAACGCCGTACCTTTTCCATAAGCGTATCACCATTTTCACAATACCGGGTCACCCGACAGGTGTAGAGCGACGACAACGCTGGTAGCGAATTTTTTGTGACGCATCGTGTGTAGTTTGAAGACATAAAAGTGCAATGATTTTTAATATTCTACTTATCTGCAGGCATGAATCACAGGGCTTTCCATAAGCGCCGAAACAATCTCTACGCAGCATGCACTTGCTACACAATAAAATTTTCGTTTTCGAATGCTCTCTACAGCGTAACGCAACGCAGCTGGCCCTAAAGCGAATAGTAAAAATGTTGCAAATTTGATCTTAGTTGAATAACTAAGCTCAATCTAAATATACCCCAAGGAGAAGCACATGACGGCAGACCGTGTCGTTGGTTTGAATCAGTTGAAGTTAACTACTACTGATTACGTGACCTTGCATAAGCACGATACAACGGCAGCCCTAAGAGCTATAGAAATTGAGCATGATGTATCGTAAACTTGGATGCTAAGGCTAGAGATAGAAAACTCAGTGTCTTTAGAAAATACCATAAATCGGCTCGTGGGGGGCGCTTATGAGAAAAACAAAGTATTTCATATTACGTTCCTGAAATCTTTTTCCCAAGATGTTTAAGACGTTTTCTTATAATTTCTATTATTAGAATGCAAACTCAATTTAGCTAGTTTACTAAATCGTAAGCAGAACTTTTCTCACTGTACACTCTGACACGCTCACATTATTTTACCTTTGCCCTCAACATCGCCTTGACATAACAGCAACCTCACATGGAATGTATATATGTTAATAGTAGCAATGACGCAGACAGTTGAAAAACAAAAATAGCAGAGAAGAAATTTTGGAGCAAGTCCCAAAAGACATATTACAGTAAAAAGACGAACAAAATCTACACACAGGGCTATAGGTAAGGATACAAACGGAAGATAGCAACGACAACACGTGTGCTAACAATAAAATTATCGGCAAATCAACTTCTTGAATAACTTAGAACGAAGAACAAATGCACAGTACGCCGAAATATCTACTGTTACATAAATGCTCGCTCTAATGCATCTAGCATCGGCAGCGGGGGTGCAACGGTTCCCATAATCTCGTTTGGATGGTCAGTCAAGCATAGTATGTAAGTCAAGCTTGCGAGACGCAAGGCAACCACATTCTTCTATTCTTAAGGCGTAGCAACGAAGCGCCACGCAAAGAAAACTTCGATACCGACCCTATAGCGGCACCAGAACTTGAGCTAAGGACGCCGCACACATTGGAATACGCGGCTCAGTACCAGCGAACACAATAAAGGAGAAAGAAAACATCGAGAAAACAAAACGTCGGCCGCGCCTAGACGTTCTCGTGCTTGTTTTCGTCGAGATGACTCGAGCGCTATCATGTGACTCTGCTCCATCAATAGAGATGCGTAGACCTCATTGACTGTGCTCGCTGGAGCACTCTGACGGAAAAATGAAAGTATATCACATGTTATTAGTGTTACTCGTGCGGCTTTGTGGCAACAGTATCAGCTGAAGAAGCGCAGATCAGCCGACGTCTATTGTTTCGCACGGTGATGTCTCTATAGCAGTATTCTGTATCTTAAAGTACACGATACAGTACTGAATGTAACGCAAATACAGATAAAAATACCCGTTTTGCGAAACGTATCGCGATGCAGATACAAGATACCAAAGAGTATCTCAGAGAGCATTTAAGATACATGTATCTTCGATACTGCCCAGCACTGGATACAAAGAGTCACATTTACCGACTTGTACTTAGATTGGGCAACGCTTCGTTCTAAAGGTGGAAAAGTTACTTGTGCATACTGCGCCCAAGCCTACGTTCCTTCAACGGAAAGTGGAATAGCACTAATCGCACGTGTCGATACGGCTCTCGTGACGGAGACAGCTCTCCCCATCATATGTTTCGTCGTGACAGACGTACAAAGAGACGGGATATGGCTATCTTGGTCAAATGACACATTCCTGTCATACTTTTGCGTGAGGCAAAGAATATAAAATCAGTTACTTTAAGGCTTACATGCTGGGACATGTCATTATTGCTGTTTGGCGTCTACTGCCATCCTGACTCGCCTTCCTCAGTTTGTGCATGACTGGCGCGAATACATAGCATCGTTTCCGCATGACAAAATGTTTTTTTGTCGGGGATTTTAATGCACCAGAAATTCATTTGGAGCGTGGATTCTTTAATGAAGATGTAATGGGATATTGTTTTATGCCTGAACTTGCAACAAATTGTCAGTCAACCGACACGCATTCACGGCACATCAGCGACTATGCTTGGTCTTGTATGTATTTGTAGAATCTTTGAAGAATATTCTGTACATGTTGAGCCAGGTTTTTCGGATGGTATATTTCTCTTGTCGACTGCGGTCAACTAGCAAACAACGATGCAAGAAGGTTACCGCGAAAAGATTTTTCGCCCGCCAGAGACGACAGTGTTGCAGTCTCTCTGGGCTTCTGTATAAGTAATTTTCACGGTAACGATGTTCCTGACGTTTGGATGAAGAATAAAAACATAAGCATGCATTGGCGTAATAATGTCATCCCTAATAAAACAAAGAAAACAGCTGAGAAAATTCCCTCGATAACGCAAGAAGCCTTGAAGCTTAAAAGAAAAATTAAGCGCTTAATACGACAGGGTGCCCCTCATAATATTATTCAAGGGATTCAGCCTAAAATAAACCAATAGATGTCAAATGCAAAGAAAAGCACACTCTGCCAAACTTCATGCGGTATGCTCCGGAAAAATTTTGGGGGGTTCTTGAAAGAAAAAGCGAAACCTATTGACCAAATTGTACGCGAGGGTACTCTCATAGTCGAGAAGCAAGGTATTGCGGAGCATTTCGACTGACATCTTCATAGTGATTTTTCCTGTCAATCAGTTCCGCCATGTTAAAACCATACGCACTCTATTTCACCGCCTGATACAATATGAAATCCTGGTATAGTTTTTTTGTTGCTTAACTTAAAAACTAAATCAACACCTGGACCGGATTGTATAACAAATGCTTTCCTTCACAGCTATCCTTAAAATTATCCAAACTTTTAGTCATTATTCTTCAAGCATCATTGTCTCCTGCAATCCTTCCCAGCGACTGGCTGAAGGCACGTGTCGTACCTATACCAAATAAGGGTTGATGCTACACTTTTGACTAATTATCGTCCAGTTTCACTAACTCTGTCCTGCTGCAAGCTACTAGAACATAGAGCGAGAAAGATTAATAAATTCCTCACTGATAAGAGTCTTCTGTCTGACCACCAGCATGGCTTTCGTAAAGGTCTGTCTGCTATTACCCAATTAACCACTATATTTCACAACTACAGACGTGTGCAAGACAAGTGCAGACAAAGTGAGACATTTTTATAGGTTTTAGGAAAGCAAAAGCATGTGATCTTGTTTCACATTCTCACCTTATGGAAGAACTGGAATCGATTCACCTGCCATCATACCTAATTAATTAAATAAATAAGGTAAATAATTAATTAAAGGGACAACTGCTTGCTTAACTAACCGTAAACAGTTTGTTGAAATTGACAATAATTTTCAGGTAAGCTTCCTGGAACCTCGGGTGTCCCACAGCGCAACGTTTTAGAACCTTTATTATTTCGCATTTATATTAATGAATCTTAATTAATGGCAATGTTGATGCAATTAAATCACCCATGCAGATTAGGCTGTTCAAAACTTAGAAATTATGAAGGCAAATTCAAAGACCTGGATTCACTTTCTTGCTGAAGAACAACCATTTTTCTATTAGTCTACACCCTCTTTTCAAGCCGCTTGTAGCACTCCTACCGAGTAGGCATCGCCATGCGGAATCCTTCAAGCCTTACCTCACGAGAACTACCTTTTTCAAATACTCTTTGTTTCCCCGTACCATAACTAGCTGGACCAACTCATCTGTAGCGAATTTATGCAGCATTGACGCTATTGGTGCTGTAAGCTGTTGAATATGTCTTTGCTTTTCGTGCAGGTTTTTTACACTATATTATTCTGCTGATATATGGTTTACATCCATTGCACTGTTGTGCCTTTGCAATATTCGTTGTTATTCATTTTTATGAGGAAACAAAAAGAATGAGCGCCGACCAAAATGAAAAGGTTTAGAACATTAAAAAAATGACGTTTCGGCTACCGTACGGTAGCCTTGTTCACAGTAAACTCTTTACTGTGACTGGGACTTTACTGTGAACAAGGCTACCGTACGGTAGCCGAAACGTCATTTTTTTAATGTTCTAAACTTTTTCATTTTGGTCGGCGCTAGTTCTTTTCCTTTCCTCATACTTCTCCCCGACCAGACGATGTTTCGTCAAACCATCGATTTCATTCATTTTTATTGTTCAGTCTTAGTGTTAATTTTTTTCTTTTTTTTATGTATGTTTATATTGATTCTTGTGTCCCTCCTTCTTGGGCCCTTACTGGATCTGAAGTATGTTGTAAATAAATAAATAAATAAATAAGCACCCGCCTGGCGTCGCCTAACGCGGCTCTTGAATGTGTTTTCGTACAATACTATACGATACTCGGCGGAGCCGTACCGTCTTGGCTCAATATCGTTGCACTCCGTTGCACATTATATATATATATATATATATATATATATATATATATATATATATATATATATATATATATATATATATATATATATATATATATATATATATATATATAAACCGCACTTACCGCAGCGAGCCTTCCTTCGAAGTTGACGATGTCGTTGACGACAAGCTCAGCGGCAGCCACTGTGGAACCCATGATTTGGGCTGAGCGGAAGATGAACAACTTGTAGCGATGTCGTATGCGGAAGTAAGGCGAGCCGAATGGGGAACGCAGCACGTCACGCTCAACGGCGAAGTCAGGCTGGCCCAGCTGCGCAAACATTACAGGTCAGAGCAGTGAATGAACGATAAATAAACTTGTTTTCGGGGGGGGGGGGGGGCTCTCCCCAAACCCCCCGCACTTGCCTTCGCCAATATGGGTACAGGAGCTATGGGCGAGACGGATGTGGGCGGCGTGACAGTTAGTTTATGAAGGGTAAGAGCGCACTGAAGACGAACACACAATGAAGGCACACATAGCGCTACTTTCAACAGTCTATTTTTGTGATCTCGACACTACTTATAGGGCAAACCATGAGCCCATCTGCTGCGCAGAAGTAACACCAACATTACTAAGCATCATAACGGACACCAAGGAAATCAAATTCTTTTTTTGTAAGCGCGATAGAAGGCATACTAACACACGTGTCACCCAACTTTGCAATCTCTCCTGCTTCGATTATCTCGCGTGTGAGCTGATCTCTATTTCTTGACACAACTCTGCACATGGAACACCAACATGCCTACATTACCACCTTGGTGACAGCTAGTGTAGTCGCTACGATAACATATTGAGTTCTGAGCGAAACGACGAGGAGGGAGGAAACGGAAGACACAAGGAGGAGCGCTTACTCGCGACTGAAAATTTTTAGTCGATAACTTTGAAGAAAAAAAGAAAACAAAAGTGAGTGCACAGCTGCGTTTAAAAGTTCAATATAACACTGCATATCACTTAACGGCACTCGTCTTCAGATTAGCAATGTCTGTAGAGATAGCTACGCTTCGCGGAACTACACGTAAATTCTCGAATAAAATGTTCAGTAGTGCAGCAGCGCCCGTCCGTCTGCCTTCTGTTTTTCCTGCCATCATCGCTTCGCACTGCGCTAAACATGTGACTGACTACGTTTATCATCAAGCAGAGAACTTAAACGATGTAATTAAAGTCAACTTATCTCGACAGTTTTCCTACTCGACTGACCATATCTATATATACTCTAGAGCACTGCACGGGCTCGGGCCTACCCGAAAACCCTCCTCCGGCCCGGCCCCGTGGGCCGGGCCGGGTAAAGTAGGTATCAAGGCGGGCCCGGGCCGGGCTCGGGCCTGAAGCTCCGGGCTTAGGGCCGGGCCCGGGTTTGAGGTGGCGGGCTCGGGTCGGGCCGGGCCTGGACTTTTCTCAATTCTTAAAGAGACACGAAAGTGAAAAACTGAAGTGGTTTAGACTAATAATGTGTACTCTGAGAATTTGAATATCATTCCTTTCACCACCGTAAGTTTATTCACACAGGAAAAAATCAAGGCCGAAGTTCCGTTTTAGATTTTCCCGATGAAATCTCCGCGCGTAGTGTCACGGATTTCAAACTATTCGTCGTATTTTGGAGGCACTGGATCTTCAAAATTTCCAGAAACTTGGTAGGTTAAGTCTATGGGCTACTCAGAGGTCAATTTACTTAATTTTTACCGATTAGGATCTACGTGGGCCCCAGTAGACGCCGTCAGACGACGTGATGACTTCTGCTGCGCGAATTTGAACGTGGTTTCGCCACCCGCATTTTCGCGCGTACATTTTCGGCGAGCGTAGTTATTTTGGAATTGGAAAAAAGTAATTTACTGATAATAAAAAAAATTATTCTTCTCTTTAGTGTCCCTTTAAGTTTATTCCAGAGAAATTGCGCATACATATATGTTTCACATTTTATCTCGAAAAAAAAATGCTTCTTTGATGTGGGGCAAGCTATTTAGAGTTCTATGATGGACTAGTACTGAACTTCTTTTGATTCTTGCATGTGGGGCTACTAGATTTATCTGAAACGGGCGAGCTAAAAGTAAATAGGCCAAACGCTTACATAGTTAACAGCTGGCTATTCTGGGCTTTATTCGCATTATTATTTTATATATCAAATGTTATTCTGTGATCACAGCAATTAAAGTAATATAATAAATTTATAACTTATCATCGCAAGAGCTCTAAAGCTGGGAAACGATCTTGAATATCCCAGCCCTCCACTAAAATGAAAGGACTGCACGGGGTCTCGTTACATAGAATCCCTATAAAGACATTTGTTTTCCGTGGCTCTGTCACGGTTCCCAGTGGTCATGGCACGCGAGATGGACATGCACAGCCTGCTTTGTGCGCCCACTTTGTTAGCGTTTGAATTTTCGTCTTGTTCTGCTATCAGGGGTCTCAAACTCGCATCAGGTAACTGTCCGCATTCACGACAATGTACTCCCGCAAGGGCCAGGACAGTGGGTAGGAGGGGTGGTTGTGGGGAATAGGTTGTACCAAGTGTCACCTAATTTCGGCATTTGAAAGACCTTTCCCGTATATCATATATCGTGGTCATTTCGGAAGGGTATTTGGTGGCGAGATTCCAACAACATATCTATACCTATTTCCAAAATGACTAAAATCTGGACGCCGATTCTTAAATACAGACTTTTTCTCTCACGGTTATACATCAACGCATGGTGGACGCACGGGGTGCCTCACAAGAAAATGCTTTAGACCTATCATGCTTATGTAGCTTAAGGACGTACTTATCAAGAAATTAAAAAAAATGGGACGAAGGCAGTCGTGTGCGGGCCACGGGGCGCGTGTCTGAGACCCCTGCGCTATATAGTGCCAGAGATGCATGATACTGCCGAAACAGCGTTGGAATGTGCAGGAATAGCATAGGTCCATTAAACAAGGCCTCGGGCAAAGTATGTTTGCTTACGAAATGCCTGGATTGAAAAAAAGACAATTACGAATTCCGTGCCATGTGATTGATATCCCTTTACCTCGAACCATACGAGTAAGCGTCGAAAAGCTTATTCGCGCCTTTATTACCAAACTGTAACAAACCCTGAAAATAGATCGAGATTTCTTCGTCCTCCTCCTGTCAGTCGTATAGTCCAGCGACCACCTTCTATACCAGTACAACATCGTTAGGAAGGCGTATACCATTATAATATGAAAAGAAAAAAAAAGAGAGCGTGGTGGAAAACATGCGTAACATACACTGCTGAAAACTGCAAGGAGAAACCCTCAAATAGGAGTATTATAAATGACATTGAAGACCGGCACGACGTTCGGGAGCGAGAGAAATGAAGGGATGAGCTGGACAGCTATATATGTTCATTGTGCGGAAGTCCGCAGAGACATCCTAAATTTGCTCCACTGGTGGAAGTTAAAAAGAAACAGGCGACGCCTTCACAATTCGAAAGGCAGATGTACTCCCCTGCTAGCGTAAGCAGTGCGAGAAACTTTAGCGAGGCAGGATATGTGATGCAAGAGCGCATCATTTGATTTTTCGCACAATGACATGTGAAGAAACAAGCTGTAAAAATGCCACAAACAACTGCTAGATTGTATATACTAGCAGTGGAGGGATAGATGAAAAGAATGCTATGACAAATATTGTTTTCTTCCTTTCGGCTGCTTATACGTATTTCTAAAAGTACACGTGGTGCGCGCGGTTAATTATAATTTTTGTGTAGGTTAGTGTAGTTACAAGACCGTAATGAATTTTGCTTTCTTTCTCTATTTCTCATGTTGTGGCAAGGGGCTACTATGCTGAAGACAGGCGTTACATATCATGACGGGTGCACGATTGGCTTTGTCGTTAGAGCATGCGTTAAATTTTAATACACCGCAATGTAAACAAAGGGAAGAGAGCGTTCTGTTCCTTGTGTCCTCTTTTTTTATTGCGCTCTGTATTGAAACTGAACTCATGCTGCAAATCACTTTCCTTGGTACAATATCTCCTGCGAAACGCTCTTGATGATCCCCATGGTTGACGTTTCGGCACCCAGTACGGGAGCCTTGTTCACAACGATTGTGAACAAGGCTCCTATTTGTGGGTTTTTTCCTCGGGTACGGGCCGGGCCCGGGTATCGCTTTGAATCGCCGGGCCGGGCTCGGGCGGATAAGTTTAAACAACTTCCGGGCCTGGGCCGGGCCCGGGCCGAAAATCCCGGCCCGTGCAGTGCTCTAATATACTCTACCGAATTGTAAATCGAACGATCAATGAATCTCTCTGTCTTCTCTCTCTCAGTGCGTCTGTGTGTGTGTGTGTGTGCGTGTGTGTGTGCATGTGTGTGTGTGTGTGTGTGTGTGTGTGTGTGTGTGTAGGTGCGTGTGTGTTTCTATTACAAGTATGGAACACCTGTACCGAGAAGAAAACTGCAGAGCTGGTCCCGTCAGTGCACAGTACTCACTGCCCATTAAACACATTAGCAATCCTAAAAAAGTGGCTCGTCCCGTTGTCCCTTTCCCCCAGTGCAAGGTATCAAACCGGACTGGTTAACCTCCCGGCCTTTCCTTGCTTCTCTCTCTGTATCTAACAGGACCATTTAAGTGGATCTTATTTGGCGGTAATTCAATGTGTAATACAATACGGGACTGTGCACAGTGCAACTGTCGGTTTACTGCCTAATTTTTACACTATGGGTGCGTATACGAATTTTGAAGCCATTGGAGAGGGCAGTGAGACATGAAGATTTTAATGCGTCTAGCATTACTTTGACTAGCTTGCACCCGTTATGGAATACTAATTGAAGTGGTTTCTAACCGCGCACGCACATATCCATGTTCTTGTCGTGTTTTCATGCGTATGTAGGAATGAAGATGAAGCAGAGGATAGCGCACACATTGCCACGCGGATAACTCACGTAGACGATGTGCCTGCGGGTGTCGTGACTGTCTGGACCCACACGAACTGACACGATGGCACTGAGTCCCATGTCTCGGATCATGTCGGCCAGCGCACGCATCACGTCCATCTGGAACTGTTCGTGCAGGATGGGCCAGCGAGGGATGCCATATTTGTCGAGCAGATTCTCCAGTGGTTTCGTGCCTTTCGTATTGCGCACGGCTGGGGGGGAACGCAACACAGAGTCGGCTTTGCTGAAACAGCTGCGTTAAGGCTTCTGTTTGATTGATCTCACTCCTTCATGCTGCGTATCTTAGGGACTACATCACTAGCAGAAAACGACACTCTGTTGAGCGGAGTCAACCACCTCTATGACGAACAACTCCTTATCATTCAAGCCGGTAAAACTAAATCGTTTATTCTACTTGACGAGGAAAATAAATGTCCGTTATATGACGCGTAATCATGGTGTTGATCAACAAGGGCACTAATAATTTTCCAAATAGTGTGTTAAACATCAGCTTCTATAAGGTCTTGAATACTAACCAGTAGGGATGGGCGAATATTCAGGCGCCTCGAATATTCTAACGAATATTACAGAACTCCTATTCACTTTCAAATGAATTTATATTTTTCGAAATTCGGAAGTATTCGAAAAGAACGAATATATGTATTTGACGGGAAAGAGCGAGACAAGAGGACAAGAGCGAGACAACAGGACAAGCGCAACTTTCATCTAACTTTATTTGAGGCTTGTCCGCCGCGGTGGTGTAGCGGTTACGGTGCTTGGCTGCTGACCCGAAGGTCGCGGGTTCGATTCCGGCCACGGCGGTCGCATTTCGATGGAGGCGAAATGGTAGAGGCCCGTGCACTCTGCGATGTCAGTGCACGTTAAAGAACACCAGATGGTCAAAATTTTCGGAGCCCTCCACTACGGCGTCTCTCATAATAATATCGTGGTTTTGGCACGTAAAACCCCAGATATTTTTATTATTATTATTTGAGGCTTCGCCCGCAAATATATCCAGAAAAAAACACACATGCGCACACAGTCAAATGCATTGTCAACACACGTCCTCACTTCACAAAAAATTATCTAGATACTCAGCCTCTTCCTTGAAAAGCTTCACCTATGTGTCGCTGACGCACATACCCCATCGCTTCCTGATATGGTACACTTCAAACAACTCCTTTGCCATCTTATCTCTACCCCTACCCAGTATCTTTATCTCACTCAGTCTCGGCTCACATGCCCCGCAACTTGCCCAATGCTCGGCCAAATTTGTACCCCCACTCTTCACAGCTCGAGAATGCTCCACCGCCCGGTCATTAATGCAACGACCCGTCTGGCCTATATATGCCTTGCCGCAGGTCAAAGGGATTTCATAGACAACCCCAGTACAACAGTTAACAAACTGTCTACCATGTTTTTTCTGGCAACCTCTTTTTTCTCCATCACGAGAAACACGCGAGCACAACCGGGCCAGCTTCTTCGGAGCGGATAACACCACCGGCACCTTATGAAGGTTCGCCACTTTTTTCACATGGTGCGCAACTTTATGAACGTACGGCACCACGACAGGCTTTACCGGGCTCTTTTCTGGGGGGCTTACGTTTACGGTCATTGACTGCTTAGTTTTCCGCAACAAGGCCTCGGCCACAGAAAAAAATCCCGGCACATGGATAGCCAGCTGATATTAACCGACTGAATGTCGGTTAATGTCATGAATATATATACACATGAACATATGTATATTTGAGCACATACAACTTTTTCTTTTTTTTTGCAAGGGTGGCTCCGCTGCTGGGTGGGAATGCAATGCTGGAAGCACCCATGCAAAGGAAATCCCCATTACCGTGAATCCACACCTCAAGGTTAAATCTACATATCCAAGAAGAGTTGATAGGCGGGCTACTTGGTATAGATTCATTATGACAACTTGGTAGCGCAAACAAACGGGACGAAGTAAGAAGGTACACAGACAAGCGCAGACTGAAACTTGGGATTTAATTGTAGCAGAAGTATATACAAGAAAAAACACAAGGGGGAGAGAGGGTTACAAGGGGAGGGTCAACCAACATCAGGTGTCGTCGAGAAACGCAATCTCACAATCTAAAAGCGATACAGAGGGTGAACTGATACAGATATCATTGTTCTTCTTTATAAAAAAGGCTTCAGCAATCTCCTTTGTCCTCGAGTCATGGTGGTAATACAAAACAGAGGTGCGTGGAAATTCTGGTGCGCAACAACACTTTGAACAATGGGCGGACAAGTGCAAACCTGAGGCAGACTTTAGCGCATTGCAATGCTCTCGCAAGCGCACATTCAGGCAGCGTCCAGTCTGTCCGATATATACCCTGCTGCAGGACAATGGTATACAATAAACAACATTAGTTCTACAGTTAACGAAACGATTGACATGATTGACACCACATCCCTTTTTGGCGGGGCCTGCGTTCATTTCGCTTTTTATGCCAATCTTTGAATACAACTGCTGCAGTTTTTTGGTGGTGGAAAAAACAACGTTTACGTTACATTTTTTAGCTCATCTTTTGATCCTATGCGAAAACTCATGCACATATGGTACAACCGCAAACCTCTGTCGCTTTTTTGCAGCATTATTAGAGCACCCTTTTTCTTTCCTACTCTGCAAAACCTTTTTAGCGGCGAACACCACAACATTAGTCGAAAACCAGCATCTTGCAATCTAGTTATTTGTTTTGAAAAAACACATGCTATTTTCTGGTAACATGACTTTGTAACGGCTGAATTCAGAAGGTTAACGGCAATCCCTGATTTTACGACCTCAGAATGGGAGGAGGAATAATCTAAAATCGGTTTCTTTCAACGGGGGGGAATAGGACCAGCATAAGTGACTCCAATGAAAAGATAACTCAAGATCGAGAAACTGCAATTTATTGTCTAGCGGAACTTCGTGGGTGAAACGCAATTCGCGGCCATTTTTTTCGAAGATTTCGATAATCTTGGCTCGGTTCTGTTCCATAAAAGGACATTCCACTAGCGCGAGGTAATCATCGACATATCTGAAAACAGTGATGACAAAGTTGCTCAGTGCAGTTTCCAAAACCCTATCTAAATAACTTAAGAAGATATCACACAAAACGGGTGCTACTCGAGATCCAATACAAATTCCGCATTTTTGGATGTAATACTTATCGCCCCAACCTACGAGAGTAGAGTTGAGACAAAAGAGGAGTAGTTCTAGAAAACTATCAAGAGACATCATGCATTTGTTGATGAATGAAAGTTCATCATTCTCCTGGGTGATACAGTCTTTGACGCAATTCATGAGTTCAACGTGAGGCACTGAGTAGAACAAGTCAACTATGTCACTGCTAAAGCCACTGCTATTAGACATTTCTTTGTTAAAAATTCAACAACCTGGTTAGATCCTTTTACTAGAAAAGGATCTTGAAACTTCACGGCAGACAGGTGAAATTGAAGGAAAGCTGAAACTTCATGTTGCCAAGTACCATGTACTGTGATTATCACTCGAAAGGGAATGTCCACTTTATGCGTTTTTGCAGAAAAAAATGGTTCTAGCGCCGTTTTTTAGCCCTTTTAACTGAAGTCGCAAGTCGACACGTATTGCTGGCCTCCAGCATTGCAATGGCTCTTTTTTTAACCTCAGCTGCTTTCCGCGACCAGCAATAAGTGTCGACTTGCGACTTCAGTTAAAAGGGCTAAAAAAACAGCGCTAGAACCATTTTTTTCTGCAAGAACGCATCAAGTGGACATTCCCTTTCGAGTGATAATCATAGCACGTGGTACTTGGCAACATGAAGTTTCAGCTTTCCTTCAATTTCACCTGTCTGCCCTGAAGTTTCAAGATCCTTTTCCAGTAAAAAAGATCTAACCAGGTTGTAGATTTTTTAACAAACAAACAAATGTCTAATAGCAGTGGTTTTAGCATTGACATAGATGACTCGTTCTACTCAGTGCCTCACGTTGAACTTATAAAGTGCGTCAAAGACTGTATTACCCAGGAAAATGATGAACTTTCATTCATCAACAAATGCATGATGTATCTTGATAGTTTTCTAGAACTACTCCTGTTTTACCTCAACTCTACTCTCGTAGGTTGGGGCGATAAGTATTACATCCAAAAATGCGGAATTTGTATTGGATCTCGAGTAGCACCCGTTTTGTGTGATATCTTCTTAAGTTAATTAGATATGGTTTTCGAAACTGCACTGAGCAACCTTGTCATCACTGTTTTCAGATATGCTCGATGATTACCTCGTGCTAGTGAAATGTCCTTTTATGGAACAGAACCGAGCCAAGATTATCGAAATCTTCGAAAAAAAATGGGCACGGATTGCGTTCCACCCACGAGGTTCTGCTAAACAATAAATTGCAGTTTCTCGATCTTGAGTTATCATTTCATTCGAGTCACTTATGCTGGTCTTATTCCCCCCCGTTGAAAGAAACCGATTTTAGACTATTCCTCCTCCCATTCTGAGGTCGTAAAATCGGGATCGCGGTTTACCTTCTGAATTCAGCCGTTACAAAGTCATGTTACCACAAAATAGCATGTGTTTTTTTTCAAAACAAATAACTAGATTGCAAGATGCTGGTTTTCCGACTAATGTTCTGGTGTTCACCGCTAAAAAGGTTTTGCAGACTAAGAAAGAAAAAGGGTGCTCCGATGAAGCTGCAAAAAAGCGACAGAGGTTTGCGGTTGTGCCATATGTGCATGAGTTTTCGCATAGGATCAAAAGATGCGCAAAAAAAATTTAACGTTGACGTTGTTTTTTCCACCACCAAAAAACTGCAGCAGTTCTATTCAAAGATTGGCATAAAAAGCGAAATGAAGGCAGGCCCCGCCAAAAAGGGATGTGGTGTCAATCATGTCAATCGTTTCGTTAGCTATAGAACTAATGTTGTTTGTTCCATACCATTGTCCTGCAGCAGGGTATATATCGGACAGACTGGACGCTGCCTGAATGTGCGCTTGCGAGAGCATTGCAATGCGCTAAAGTCTGCCCCATGTTTGCACTTGTCCACCCATTGTTCAAAGTGTTGTTGCGCACCAGAATTTCCACGCACCTCTGTTTTGTATTACCACCATGACTCGAGGACAAAGGAGATTGCTGAAGCCTTTTTTATAAAGAAGAACAATGATATCTGTATCAGTTCACCCTCTGTATCGCTTTTAGATTGTGAGATTGCGTTTCTCGACGACACCTGACGTTGGTTGACCCTCCCCTTCCTTAAAAATAGCAAAAGCAGTAATAAGATGCAACTTGTATGGGTGGCCGCTCACGCGGGGAATCCGGGGAATGAGGCGGCCCACCGTGTAGCCCGAAGTTTAATTAACCGGGAGGTGGACTCCTCAACCCTGGACTTCTCGCAGGAAGGAATCATCACATACAATGAAATTACAGCATATTATAGAGAGAACCGCAAAACATACGCGGCCCCGCATGCAGACCTCACAAGGGAACAGGCTAAGATCTGGAGGCAAATTCAAACAGATTCTTTTCCCAGCCCCCCATCGGCTGTCTAAAATTTACCCGGACGCAATTCAACCACACTGCCGACATTGCGGCTGCCTGAAGGCTACCCAAAATCACATTCTTTGGGAATGCGATGGGAACCCACCTCCAAAAGCAATACTGCCAGCTTCCTCCCTCGAGGCGTGGGAGTCACTCCTGTCATCAAATTAACAACATACTCAGACAGAAGTTATTAACTGGGCCGAAAAGGTCGTGGCGAGCTACTGGCCACCACCATTCGAACAACCGGCAAGCTAAGTTCAACGACCTCGCTGTGCCGTCAATAAAGTTCTTTCTCTCTCTCCCCCCTTGTAACCCACTTTCCCCCCTTGTGTTTTTTCTTGTATATATTCCTGCTACGATTAAATCCCAAGTTTCAGTCTGCGCTTGTCTGTGTACCTTCTTACTTCGTACCGTTTGTTTGCGCTGCCAAGTTGTCATATTAAATCTACATATTACCTGTATCTCAATCATCTTCTTCTTTAAAAGCATGTTATACAAGCTTATATTCATAAAGTATAGCTATTTCAAAAACTTTACGTATTCTACCATTTATAACTTCCATCCTAGTGCTATACAAATCTAGCTACTATTCAAAGCTGCTTCCACATCATTTAGGACCAGAAAAGTGACGTTAACACGCAGTTATTATTTCCACAATATGGAAGTCAGAGCAGCCTGCTGAGGGTGGTGTACGGGGACTGAGAAACCACAGTACTGACCACACACCGCAGCACAAGCGACTGCTACTTATATAAGTGGAAACCGTAAGACTGTGAACGATCATCGTAGTCTGGCAAAGTGTCGCCTATTCGCACAGAGGACCTGCACCTCCCGATTTCATTAGAAAAGACTTTCCATCGATTCACACATCCTAGTTACAATTATTAAAAATAATATGCAAGTTAGCGGAGTCGTGACAAAAATGCTGATTTTTCTTCATAATTTGTGATATATACTGTTCGAACTATTTGATTTCAAAGTATTCCACCAAATCACTATTCGCTTTGAATTCGCTTCGAACCGCTATCATACATTCACCCATCCCTACTAAGGAGACGTCCCCTTATATATGGACAACCCTGGGCATAACAAGCTGTTCCTTAGCGTCTCATGAGCACACTCGGAGAGTAAAACCGCAGTGCCGCGCCGATTACCGCAATAAGTGTCGTCGCAAATTGCGATATGTTATTCCTTACACTTTGTTGTAAGGAATAACAAGACATCAACTCCGGACCACCGAATTCGCAGATATCAGCTCTACGGTGAAACCATTGCTCAGCAACGTTGCTTGTTGGGCGAGCAGGAACATGTAAATCATAATGGTATTGAGCGCAAGCAGTAGACAACACACAAACGAGAGGACGCAGCGCATAAACGAGAGGACGTACAGCCGCCAGCACGGATAACACGAACGGCCCGACGCGTGGCCTCTCCTCGTTGCGACTGACGTCAGCGACGCCAAGCGTTGGACGCGGCATGTTTGTTGCGACTAACTATAGATGAAGCGCGCTTCAATTTCGCTAGCAAACTTCTGTTTCACTTCTGCGTTCGGCGGGTCGAATACACTCACTTGGTTGGTCCGTCTTCGCCAAGTTTATGTGGTGGCCACGGTGGTCGTGGCTACGCTCTCGCGCGCGCCCATTAAATTCGTTGTCGTATGCTTATCTCCGCAATCAACTATTGCATGCGATATCTCCCCCACCTTTCGAGTTTGAAATCGCGGCTTGCGCTCGAAAAAAAATGATAATTTCTTTCGAGCGCAGGCTTCGATTTCGAACTCGAAGGGAGCGGGGAGGTAGGTAAGCATACGCCAGCGAACTTCATGGGCGCACGCGAGAGCGTAGCCACGACCACCGTGGCCACGACAGAAACGTGGAGAAGACGGACCAACCAAGTGAGTGTATTCGACCCGCCGGTCAGGCAGAAGTGAAACAGAAATTTTCTAGCGAAATCAACGCGCGCTCCATCTATAGTTAGTTGCAACAACGGAAGTGCGCTTAAATGGTCAGGTTGGTATATGATTAAGACGGGAACAAACAACGCTGGGCACTGGACAGTGAAAGAATGACAGACGAGTCATTCTTTCACCGTCCCATGTCCAGCGCTGCTTGTCCCCGTCTCAGTTGCATCAAATATACCGCGTCCAACGCTTGGCGGCGCTGACGGGAGTCGAAGCAAGGAGAGACCGCGCGTCAGACCGTTCTTAACCGTGCTGACGGCTGTAAACGCAGCGCATGCCCTGCGTCTACGTCCTTTCGTTTGTCAGTTTAGTGTCTGCGCTCAATACCATTATGAAACCAATGAAAACAACTTATTTTGCGCTTTTTTAAACGCGAAGCATTTCTTAACGAAATTCGGCGACATTGCGCGCATCTATCTATCTATCTATCTATCTATCTATCTATCTATCTATCTATCTATCTATCTATCTATCTATCTATCTATCTATCTATCTATCTATCTATCTATCTATCTATCTATCTATCTATCTAGCCGCCTACGACTTCTGGCTCTCCAGACCGTGTCGTAAATGGGATTGATACCAAAGTTGGTAAGGCATAACATGACTATGATGAGTGACATAATGGAGCGCAATAAAACACACACCACAAAGTAAGAAACACAAACCGACGGGACAGGCGCTACTCACAACTTTAATGAAGACTACAAGAATGTGGCACATATATAAGCATCCCAATGCGCAGACGCAACATCACAAACCATAGGGGGCTTATCATATCAAAGATTTGAAAAAATTATGTTCCGCATTGTACAGAAAGACCGACGTCTGACTGACGCAATCATCATTCTTCTCTTTGATGTAGAAAGCCTTGATGTGCTGCACTTGATGTGCTGCCGCCTCGCATCCCCAAAGGTATAAAACCTTTGGGGATGCGAGGCGCTGGGTCATGCGTCGTTTAGGACCAAGGAAAATGAGCCTAGGTTATTCAATCGAAACTGGCTATTGTGGAACACTTTAGTGTCAATCAGGAAGCATTTGGCGGAGGTGGCAGAGGTGCCATGGAGATTGTTGTTGCCATAAACGGTTCTAGGAACAATTCTGCAATATTTCTCAAATACAAATAGCTATGGGAGTGGTACACAAATATAATGTCTATTAGTTAACGCTTACAATCCAGCCGCTCGCAGTTCGAATACTAAAACACTAATTATTGGGAAGATGGCCATGCAGCTTCAGAAGATTGAGATATTAGAGACGAGGTTAACATCTTACAATTATAAAATCTTGCTACAAGCCTCGTTAGAACTATTACGGAGCAAAAGGAAGGCTACGATCTGTTTTTGTTTTCAGAAACTTTTGATACGAGCTACAGTACTAAGACTATATGAACTGATATTTTTACCCCACCTTAGCATATTTATTTTTCCTTAGTTGCATCATGAGATCGCAAACAGAACCTGGCTTCACCAGTAGTCATAGCAAGGCCGGCTAAAATATCAATTATTTGCAACAATGCACGTTCGTGAGTGAGTTGAAATATGATTGGCAATCGAGCGAAGCAGAAAACGGGAAGGCGAAGAAGAAAAAAGGCTCGAAGTGCTGACTGCCATTTTAAAGGCATTATTGACGCAAATGTTGCGTTTCAAAGCCTGATAGATAAACGCGAAAAAAAAAGAACGGCAGATCCCACGCGTTATGGGACTCCGATGTAATGCAAAGCAGCCAGCAAGACGCAAGTCATGCTGTACATAGCACCCATGTCATGATTTACATGTTGGGACCTGTCATTTGTCTTCGTCATATCGTTACGTCGCTCAATACCTTATCTTGGGTATCAAGCTAACAAACTGGATGCAAGCGCACCATGAGCATGACATGTGAATGGCGTTGTACATGACATGCAAGTCGTGATTGTCATGTTACCAGCCGCCACTTTTGTTCGTCATGCAGTCACGTCACGCAATGCCAATTCTGGTGTATATCAAGCAAGCGAAATGGCCGCGAGCATGCCACGATCGCGGCATGCAAGTCATGCTGTACATTACATATCATGATTCTTCTATTACCCCTAGTCATTTATGTTTTTCATACATAAACGTCACGCAAAATTGAAGAACCCTTTGTACACTCCAAAGCGTGTTCGGCGAAAGCTTGTGGCCATTCGACTGACTATGCGATGTCTTTTTTTTAAATGCGAATGCATTTCTTAGTCGGGCTATTTCAGGCATCCGGCGTTGTGCGGCGTTGTCCGCGCGCCGGCGGGTGTTATCTCTCCGCTCTCACTCCCTCTCCCATAGCAACAGCTGCGGGCGCGGGCGCTTATCCTCGCCCCTAGCAACCAGAGCATGTGGTGCGAGAGAGTGTAGGAGAGGGTAGGTGCAGTGCTTCGCCGCTCCTTCTCTCGCTGTTCGCTCTCTCTCCTCCCTGCGCCCCACTATCCCGTCCGCTCGCGCCTCACTCTCGACCGTTCGCTGGCTGGGCGCCTCTCAAGGCGATGGCAGAAGTCGGTGTCGGCGCAAGAAATGCATTCGCATTTCCTCACGATTCTCTTCGGGGAGGTGGGGGGCATTTTTTTTACACTCTCAGTGGGATGGCACAAACACGGAATGTGTGCATGTTTTCTTTTTTAATATTTTACCGCGAAGCGCAGCGAGACGTCAGACTAATCTGCCTCCATTTCGCATGCGTTCGCATTCTCGCGCTTTTCGCATCGTGCAGACGCCATCCGCATTCCAGCGCTTAAATTGACGGACACTTTGTAAATTCCAAAGAGTGTTCTGCGAACGCCTGTGCCCATTGAGACGGGGTCAATCAGAATGGAAAGCGATGCGCGCGTCTCCCTCCTTGCATGATTGGACATGCTGGGCACAGCGACGCTACGCAAGCAAAGCGCGAGCGCTGCAGAATCCGACGCGACCGGCGTCCGTCTGCGCGCCCCGGCGGCCACTTGACACCGTGCCAGGGCACGGCCGGACGGACGGCCGGACGGATTGACGGACGGATGGATGGACGGACGGACGTGAGCATGACCCATTAAAGGCTTTCGCCTTAATTCCTAACTTGTAATTAAGCTAGCGAAACGGCCATGAGCGTGCCATGGGCGTGGCATGTAAATCATGTTGTAGATGACATGGATTTCATGATATTCATTTTGCGATCGGTCATTTATGTCTGTCTACAGACACGTCTCGGAATACCAAAGTTGGTGTACTTCAAGCTCGCAAAATGGCCGCGAGCGTGCCATGACCATGGCATGCAAGTCATGTTCTACATGACGTGTCATGATTTCCATATTACCACTTGTCATTTATGTTCGCCGTATATTCACGTCACGCAATACTAAATATGGTGCATATCAAGCTAGCGAAACGGCCGCGAGTGCGCCATGAGCGTGGCATGCAAGTCATGTCGCACATGAAATGCCATGATTTCCATATTACCACTTGTCATTTATGTTCGTCATACAGTCACGTCATGCAATACCAAATTTGGTGCATATCAAGCTAGCGAAACGGCCATGAGCGTTCCATGAGCGTAGCATGGAAGTCATCTTGCACATGACATGCCATGATTTCCATATTACCACCTGTCATTTATGTTCTTCATACAGTCACGTCATGCAAATACCAAATTTGGTGTATATTAAGCTAGCAAAACGGCCGCGAGCATGCCATGAGCGTGGCATGAAAAGTCCATGTTGCAAATGACATATCATGACTTCCATATTACCACTTGTCATTTATGTTCGTCGTACAGTCACGTAACGCAATACGAAAGTTGGTGTTTATCAAGCTAGCGAAACGGCCGCGAGAGTGCCATGAGCGCGGCATGCAAGTCATGTTGTACATGACATGCACGTCATGGTTTTCATGTTACCACCTGTCATTTATATTGGTCATGCATAAATGTCTCATCATACCAATTTTTGGATATATCGAGTTAAAGAAACGGCCACAGGAGCACCAGGGCCGTGTAATGTAAATCATGCCTTTCATGTCAAGTTATTCATGATTTGTATGATTTGACCAGTCGGTCATGTGCGTCATACAGTCATGTTATGCCATACCAATTTCGGTAGAAATCCCATTAACGATATGGTCAGGAGAGCACGAATTCGTGCGCGGCTAGATAGATAGATAGATAGATAGATAGATAGATAGATAGATAGATAGATAGATAGATAGATAGATAGATAGATAGATAGATAGATAGATAGATAGATAGATAGATAGATAGATAGATAGATAGATAGATAGATAGATAGATAGATAGATAGATAGATAGATAGATAGATAGATAGATAGATAGATAGATAGATAGATAGGCACGACATCACACCCGTTCTACGCACAGGTCTTGGCGCTGTCCCTCCTGAAGGCTTCCTTTAATGGCTTCGCGGTGCCGGGCATCCTCTTGCCTCTGGTGTCGCGTTCAAGCTTCAGTGGTGAAGATGTGCTGGTCAATTTTCATCGCTCCCAGCCAATTTCGTGCCAGCAGTCAAGACTGACGGCGACATCTGATCTCATCTGGCAACCAAAGCCTACGAGCGTCCCACACAATCCGAGGGGCGGATATTTAAGCAGCCGTTCACGCCCGGACGCCTGGGGCACGACATCGCTTTGGCTATGTGCTCACACCCGTTCTACGCACAGGTCAGTTACCTAAACCTGCTAAATGTTATGGTAGTTCTAATCGGTGTATGGTAGCGGTGTCGTGCCCCACAAACTTCACATGCGTTTTGCAAAAATGCTTTGTAGGGTTGATTTCTGCTTCTTTTGCTTTGTCGAGTGTCTGTTAATGCTCTCTGGAGATGTCGAGAGTAACCCTGGACCAAGAACCAATGCTGCACCCACAGGTTCTTACAGCGCCAAAATCGCTGAAATTTATGACGTCGTTAAAAGCTTGAAATCTAATCAGACGAGGTTCCTTCAGGAAATGCAAGTTGTTAAAGAACAGCAAAATGTACTAACCAGGTCAGTTCAAGCCCTTGTCAGCAGGGTGAATCTTCTGGAAAGTGATATGCACACTCTTAAACAGAGTGATACTAGCAATGCAGCCTCCGCTTCAAGCGCTCTTGACGCCAATCGTCATGATATGGTGAAGCTTAGGGCGTCGCTTGATAACGAGAGCAAGACGTCCAGAAGAAACAACCTGGTTATTTTTGGTCTGGATGACTAAACCAATGAGACATGGTCGGAGGAGGAAGTTTTATCTTTCTGCGAAACTCAGCTGGGTGAACAGATTACTGCGGAAAGTATAGAACGCGCTCATCGACTTGGTAGATTTCACGAAAGGAAAGGTCATTATTAGGTTTGCTAACTTTAAGGATAAGGAAAGTATTCTATCTCGTGGTATTAAGCTTAATAAAGGGTACTAACTTTGCGATACGTGAGGATTTCAGCCCTGATATCAGGCTTGCGCGATCTAAACTTGTGAGACGTGCAAAAAACACTAAACTGCTCTTTCAAACTTCGATACGATAATCTACTCGTTGATAAAAAGTGCTACGTGTATGATGGCACACAGGATACTGTGGTTGAATCGAAAAAATAGCCAAAGGGGCGGTGCCCGAGCAAATTGCCCTTAAAGCAATGTGTTAGCGGAGGACGTTCTGTTCATCCGCTTTCAGAGTTTACCATTATGGTCGTGAACTGCAGAAGCATAAAAAATAAGACCGATGAATTTGCTTCTCTGAACTCTTAAGTCAAACCTAACGTGGTTATAGGCACCGAGTCTTGGCTCGACGAATCTGTTAGTAGCTAAGAAGTTTTTCCAACTGGTTTTCACGTCTACCGTTCCGATCGCAATGGGCATGGCGGTGGTGTCTTTCTTCTTGTTGATTTGTGCTTGCAATCCTCTCCTGTGTTAACTCCAACTGATTGTTCCGAGTCAGTTTGGTGCAATATCCAATTTAAAACAGGACAGTCACTGACAGTTGGTTCTTTTTACCATCCCCCCTGCTAACACATCGCCCGAGTCCTTCACATCCCTTTCCGAGGTTCTTTCTACAATAAACAATGATTATCTGATAGGCGGTGATTTCAATATGCCTGATGTGATGCGGGTTGACAATAAACCAGTCCTTGGTAATTCATCTGCTCTGTCTACGGCATTTCGTGAGGCAATCGCTGTGAATGACATTTATCAGTTTGTTACTCAACCTACTAGGTATAACAATAAGAGCTCTTCTGTATTGGATCCGCATTTTTCGAACCAGCTATCGCTTGTGTCTGATAACAGCGTAATTCCTGGTATTAGTGACCATGACTGTATTGTGGCCCATGTTCAGATCGTTCCCTTCTCATGTGCGCACGGGTCCGCCTCGGTGGAACAGTGGCTATGGTGCTCGGCTGCTGACCCGAAGGTCGCGGGTTCGATCCCGGCCACGGCGGTCGCATTTCGATGGAGGCGAAATGGTTGAGGCCCGTGTGCTGTGCGATGTCAGCGCACGTTAAAGAACACCAGATGGTCAAAATTTCCGGAGCCCTCCACTACGGCGTCTCTCATAATCATATCGTGGTTTTGGGACGTAAAACCCCAGATATTATTATTATCATGTGCGCACGATCGGCCAAGGAAGGTATATTATTATGATAAAGGAAATTATGCTTCGTTATCAAATGAACTTGCTGTACTCCTGCAGGAGTTCAGTCATATAGCTCAGTCCGCAGATTGCAACACCCTATGGGATACATTTTGCTCCACACTAAAGCAGTTGGTTGACAAACATGTTCCAAGTAAACAGTTGTCAGCCAAAAAGCGTAGTGATAAGCCTTGGTGCCATGTGTCTATCAGTGTAAATATCATAATCACCACCCAGCCCCTGGAGTAGCATGTCAGGCGAAAAGCCAGGCAAACATCTCCAGCTCTTCATTAAAATATTTCTCTCTCTCTTGGTTTACTCTGGAAGTCAAGCGAATGATTAACAAGAGACATCGTCTCCTGAATGCTTATAGAAAGCAGCGCAACCCTGCCGTAATTGTGGTGCTAAAATCGCTCGGGAAAGATATAAAAATAAAAAAAACAAGATTGCCAAGGAAAAATACTTCCTAGCAATAGGCCCAAAGTTACAAAATAACCCGAAAGAAATGTGGAAGTGTTTAAAATCAATTAGCAGAGAATCAGTGGGCATCCCGAGCCTAAATAACGGTGGTGTACTTCTAACTGAAGACTTCGATAAAGCTTCTTCCTTCAATCGCTATTTCCACTCTTCTTTCACAGCCCCCCTGTCTCAGTGAATTACCGCCTATTCCCGACAATGTATTTGAACCTATGCCGGAGCTGTTCACAACACATGGTGGTATACTTTAGTTACTTAACAATATAAATGCTTCTTCTGCAAGTGGCCCTGACGCTATACCATCTTATGTGTTAAGGGCTTGTTCTGACATAATTGCCCACTACCTTGTTATAATCTTTCAGAAATCATTGCGTACTTCTTGCTTACCCAGGGAATGGAAAGTTGCGAACGTGGTTCCGATCCATAAAAGTGGCCCAAAAAATATTGTCTCCAACTATAGGCCAATTTCTCTAACGAGTGTATGAAGTAAAACAATGGAGCACATAGTTTTACAGCACCGTCATAAAACATCTAGAAAATAACTTTTTTACTGAATTTCAGCATGGCTTTAGATCTCGTCTTTCTTGTTCAACACAGCTTGTAGAATTAAGCCATGATCTTTTTCATTCATTTGACCTTGGTGTTCCAACTGACTGTGTGTTCCTAGATTTTAGGAAAGCATTTGATTCCGTCCCCCCATATTTTGCTGTTACATAAACTTTCATCGCTTGGCATTACTCCTGCATTGGTTGATTGGATTAAGCTTTATCTACAAGATCGCATGCAACGTGTCGTAATTAATGGCTCCCAATCTGAGTATGTTGCTGTTACTTCGGGAGTATCTCAGGGATCTGTTTTGGGGCCTCTGCTGTTTCTAGTGTACATCAATGATATTGCTCAGGATGTTTCATGCAAAGTGCGTCTGTATGCGGATGACTGTGTGATTTACCATTGCATTAGATCTGTTTCTGACCACGAGTACTTGCAACGCAATTTAGATAATATCATGCACTGGTGTGTTTGGTGGCGTATGTCTCTGAACCCTAGTAAGTGTCAATGCGTCTCCTTCACTCGTAAACACGATCCATACCTGTTTGATTACACATTAGACACCGTGCAGCTAGCGCGAGTAGCTGATTATAAATACATTGGTGTTCACTTTTCATCAAATCTCAGTTGGACTAAGCACGTTGAGTATGTTACAGCGAGATCCTGTAGAATGTTAAATTTCGTTTAAACGAAACTTCCGCTTAGCTCCTCCCAAAATCAGAGAATTACTTTATTTTTCGAACGTCAGACCTATATTAGAGTATGCCCTGCGCGGCTTGGGACCCGCAAATTAAAACCTTATGTAATATGCTGGAGCTGGTACAAAACCGCGCAGCCCGTTTTGTCAGTGGCAACTATGACTTCATTTTTAGTGTTTAAAGGATAGGTTGGGGTGGGAATTCCTAAGTACACGTAGAAAAAACATTAGATTAGAAATGCTTTTCAAAGTTTTTCACGGCATGGTTAAAATAAATAAAGAATCTTACATTTTACCTCCCAATTTTTTATCTCACCGAACTGACCACTCTCTAAAAATAAGAGAAAGTTTTTGCAGAACAAACGTCTACCAACACTCGTTTTTTCCACGCACAATCTCCCAGTGAAATCAGCTTCCACAAGGAGATTGTTGACTGTCGCACTGAAACATCGTTCCAGAGACATACTGTTACACTGATAGCTACATCTTTTCTGTTTTTTTTTTGTTTTTGTTAATCTTGTGCATCTTAGCAAGCGCAGCGAAAAAAAAACACAAGAGAAAAGAACACGTAGACAGGACGGGCGCTAGTTGGACGGGCACTAAGATGCACAGACAGGACGGGCGCTAAGATGCGCAAGTTCCACACCCACCAACTAGCCCAAATTTCCGCGTTGAATTTGTTAATCTTGTTTTCATAGTTATTCCTTTTTATGTAAGCATATGTTACCTTGTGTATTCCCCCCCCTGCAATAATGCCTTCGGGCGCAGCAGGTACTTTGAATAAATAAATAAATAAATAAATAAATAAATAAATAAATAAATAAATAAATATAGATAGATAGATAGATAGATAGATAGATAGATAGATAGATAGATAGATAGATAGATAGATAGATAGATAGATAGATAGATAGATAGATAGATAGATAGACGGACGGACGGACGGACGGACGGACGGACGGACGGACGGACGGACGGACGGACGGATGGATGGATGGATGGATACGCTCAAAGTTACCGAAGTTCGCTAAGAAATGCTTCGCATTTAAAACAGAGACAAGGTTAGAAGATCGAAGTATGTCGACTCATAGTGTGGTCGGGTGCGGTCATCTTCCTTGGTTCTCCTTGGTTCTCAGGCACGTGTGTGAGAAACACCTTTCAGTTGGACACCATCGCTTTGTCCTGTCTTACCTGTGCACACTTTCCGTCTTCCGAACTGCTTGATTCCGAGCGTGAAGGTACGAAACGTACATGGTAAAGGATTCTTACTATTCAATGCAAAAAGAGCTTCTCGTAGAAATACAACAAAGGAAGGAGTCAGGGGAAGACGGAAGCTTGCGATGAAAAATTCGTAAACACGGAGTGTGCTCCAGCCGACGTTTCGGCAGGCGCACTTGTCTTCTTCACGGCTGCAACTGCTTTCCTTAGCGCTTGTGTGTACACGCTTCGTAACCTGTCATCCAGCTCAAGCGAAGGAAGAGGAAAGGGCAACTGCGAAAGCGGGGGCGGAGTGGGTAGGAGGAGCCAGCGTGCCGAATTGGGCGAGTCAAAACGAAATGGGAATAGTACGTGAATAAAGACAGAACGCGAGGGTGGGGTAGACGTTTCGTTGGATTACGGTTGTCAGATGGAAGCACCACTTCTCAAGGATAATTTCACGGAGATCAGCAGGGTTAGACATCCTTTCTTTTCGTTGTGTATGTACTATATCGGATTGATTCAAGAGCCTCCTGGGAAACGTTTATAGCTGCTTGCAGGAGTGTCCTAAACTTGTGAATAAGGTATGACTCTTCGTATTTTCTATCTCATAGGGACCGGAAGTTTGACTGAAGTAGGCAAAACTTATGATAGTCGAAGTTGTGACCTGCCAGACTGAAATGTTGTGCCACTGCTTTCGGTAATTTGTCCGCCGCATCCGCGCAGTGCCCTTTAATCTAAAATTAGCAGGCTGCCCTGTTTCACCAATTTACTGTTTGTGACAATATGAACATTCTTCTCGTAGAGACTTGTGGTTTGAATGATTCAGGATTCCGGCATCTGTTTAGAAGGTACCATAGCTTCAGGAAAAAATGAAGCTTCAGAAGCATGAGTAGTACAGTATTAGTGCAATCATGCTCACTAGTGCGAGTGCAGCCCGAATTCGATGGACACAACAGTTGTAGTAAACAGCGAAGATAGGCCTGGAAGAATAATTGCAGAAGCGCATGGTAAGAGTAAAGTTCTCGATGGTTCTTCGTCGCTGATCACGTAGATTTTGGACGATGATCGGTGGCGATAATGAAAAGAACGGAAAATAATGCATACAACTGAGCCTAAGAGATAAAAAGATTAAAACAGGACAAATCTACAGTCTCACTCTTCTGCATATTAATAAGTTAACCCAGACTGTATTAACTCTCCATTGCCACTAGCCTCACTGATCTATGAGCGTCCTGATTTCAGCCCAGGCTAGCTTTACGTACATGGTACGGAGCCTCATCGATCTATCAGCAACGCTGATTACAGCCAAGACTGACGTGCAACAGTCGTGCAGGTCAATATTTAGTGCGAGGAACAAAGAAAATTGGCGGTGGCCGTACTTTATCCCTCAGTTGACCGCGGCGGCCAATTAGAGCGTAAATATTCGTAGGCAACAGCCCACCGGGCAGGGTGTAAACGGAAAACCAAACTATCCAAGAAAAACAGCGGCTTTCCTCCTTCCTCACCCATAAGTGGTCACACACAGTGTCTTGAGCGGATGCCACACGTGTGGAATTTATTGCCGACACATTCCGCTCTTCAGCGGCATCGTCAGCCAGCAAAAAAGCGACGCCTCCAACTCGGCGCGAAACGGGCTACTGGGGTTTTCGTTCTGCAGCGTGTTCCCGTCGCCAGCAGATGCCATCAAACAGCGCCGCCTGCGCTTCGGACCTACACAGGGTGGTCTGTCTCTTGACCGGAAGCGGCGTCTTCCAGGAGTTCGAAAACAAGACCGTCGCGGCCGTGGCCCAGACCTAACGCCAGAGGGTAGACGGCGGGCAACTCGCAGCCGACACGACTGCCCGCGATGCACTCAAACACAGCGGGAGGTGTACGACAGGTCCCCGCTCCGAAATCCGACCCCTCTGGGCATTCCGCGACCTCGCGGTTCGTCCCTTGGTGCGAAACCGCTCTCGCCCTTAGCGCGCAACACAAAGGAAAAGCTCACCGTCCGCCGTCGGCGAGCGAAAACACGCTGCCCGCTCCCCTGAAAACGTAAACACGCCGGCCTCCTTAGGGTGCACAAACCATATGCGGCCTTATAGTGAGCTTTCTGGAAAATTTCGCATATGTACTAGCTCTCCGTGTATCGCACTCTGGAGACAGCCAATAATAGTCTGTCCTGGGAAACCAAGAAGACAATCCGCAGTGACTCCCCATCTCGGAATATGGTGTATCCCGCTGCACAGTGACAATGTAACCGATGTGCCGCACATTTCTAACTCACCTCGCACATTGAATTCGCGCATGGCGTTGTTTGCCCGAAATATTTGCCGCCTCTTTTAGATGCGAAGCATCTTATGCTCGGGGCTGTGTCCGTCCCTCCGGCGTCCCGCGTCCGGTCACTTTCATGAAGTAGGGAAGCACCCACTATGCGAACCAGAACACTGTTGACGCGACTGTTCAATCTAGACACCGAGATAAAACCACACCTGAAATAATAGAAGCCTTCCACATCAAGAGATGCGGGGAGAAATGTGTCAGCCACCCGTCTATTGCCATATCAGAGAAAGGGTACTCGTATTTGATTAACACGCTGCACTAAATTTTTTTTGGGACCTCATCAACCCACCCCCCGCTGTTTTTTTTTTTGGTTTATTAGTGTTTTTAAAATTTTTCTTCGATTTTTCCGTTTGGACGCATGCGCCCTGAAGAATTTGTGTACAACGGGGATAGTCATTCGGTTTTTTAGGCGAGATAAACTGTACCACGTGGTAATGTTGTAAGCTATTTATGGGTTTCCTTTTCAATAAACTTCCAGTTACGAGTGTGCGCCTGTGTTGTCGTCTCCTGCTCTTGTTTCTGTTCCGTAGTGCGCCCCACTTTTTTTGCTTTTAGAATGAATCGGTACCAACTAGCCCAAATGACTGTTTTGCTACAGAACACTGTAGTACAATAAGGCCGTCAACCACCACTACAGTTAACCAGAGTCATAGCCGAGAGCACAGAGTAGCTGCTTAGCAATAGCTATAGGCATGTGGTGGGTGCAAGCGAAGAATAACACGCACTACCGGTGGTGTCTGTCGCCCACGTTGAATCCATTCCTTGATCTTGCTTGCATGTGCTTGCGGATGCTTTGTCCATCCCTCCTACCCGCGTCCCACACCCCCCTCTCTCTCTCTCCTACGCTCCCCCCCCTTTCTCTCATATTGGAATCCTCTACTCTACGGAGCGGTGCCCGCGTCCCATTGACTCCATTCCTTGATCGTGCTTGCATGTGCTTGCGGGGGGCTTTGTCCGTCCCTCCTTCCCGCGTCCCACACCCCCCACAGCGCATGCGCGTCCCCTCCCCCCTCTCTCTCTCTCTCCTCCCCTACGGTCGCCCCCCGTCCTCTCCTCTAGGAATTCCCCTACTCTATGAAGCGGCGCGCACGACAGGTGCTCTCTCCTCTCCTACGCTCCCCCCCCTTTCTCTCCTCTAGAAATCCTCCACTTTACAGAGCGGCGCCCGCGTCCCACACCACCACAGCGCATGCGCGTCCCCTTAACCTCTCTCCTCTCCTACGGTGTCCCCGTTCTCTCCTCTAGGAGTCCTCTACTCCACGGAGCGGCGCGCACAACAGGTGGTGCGACCGTTGCATACTCCGCTGGGGGGCGAAGCGGTAGTTCCGCGGTATGAAAATGACGGGGCGCGCGCGCCTCATTCTCTCTCCTGTGCAGCGCCGCGATGAGCGCCCGGGCCGCTGCCGCGAAACGGGAGCGGCGATGTTTCTCGCGCTCAAGCCAGCCATCTCCCCGTTGCTTCGCATCCACGCATGGTTCCCTTTAGCGCGAGATGGCGAATTTTTTTTTTTATAAAACAATTGATAAATGCGCTTTGTCTGTGCTGTTTCGTCGCTGCGTTTGTTTCAACTATGAAGCTGTGGTATTTAAGCACAATATTGCCTTAATGATACGTTGATGGGAGACTATATTCCTTTGGCTGCTTTAAGCTCCGTATTCAAATGTATAGACCTATTACACCGGACATACGTCATGAAAATGCGGTGGCGCTGTCGTCGGCCGTTTACTTTGCCGCGGTAGGCAAAAGCCGCTGCGCCTACCGAACTGCTGCTGTGTTTTCGCTGGTGCGTGCTCTGTTTGTCGTCGTGCAAAGAAGCAAAATGGTGTAACGACGAGCTGTCACGGTGATTTGCGCGGGAAGGCACAGGAAAGGTGGAATAAGTCTTTTTCTGTTAACGAAGACCGTCGCAAGAAATTAGCCGCAGCTGTATAACGCGATCGAGAACTTGTCTTCGACGCCGGTTCATCGGTTATGTTTTGGAGCGAATTACTCAGCAAAAACGATTAGCTCTTTCAAGCGTTTGTCATTGTAATGTGCCGCACCGCATTTTTTGGAATAAGCCTTCAGTGGAGGCATAGCACGTTTACCTCAAAGCAGGTTATCGTTGTGGATAGCATTGTCACATGCGGAAAATTCTTCACGGTTTCCATTGTTGATATAACTGCAGAAGTCTTAGACGCGTCAAAAGGATTACGTTATACTCGCGTGAACTAAAGGTGTCACCCTGTCACGGAGCATGTTTCTTTCTGTGTTTCATTAAAGCGGCAGCGAACGAAAGGATGACTTCGACTATGCCTTTCCTGATTGTATGCGGCTGCGATGACACACGTATATCAGGCAGGGCTGTTCTGGCTGTGGTGCGCTTCATGAGATTTTCACGTTTGTTGGAATTCACAGAAAAACAGCACCCGGGAAACTTGCCGAGTCTGTTTACAGGCTGTACGCATTTGGCGATCTCGAATTGAGCCTACGAAGGGAGCCGCGGACCTGACAGGTACGTAACTGCATTATCCATAGCTTGTAGTTGAAGCATTATCGCAAGCGTCACCCGAATGAAAGTGTCGCCGAGATCGCCCTTTCGTTAGTATAAATAACTTCCCCGGCACATTTGTTATATGCGAGGATTTACCGTAACGGTTCGTAACTATGCATTTCTACTCCACGCATTTGCATATCATACCCGAGAACCTCTTAAATCGCTGAACAGGGTCGGTCGTTCTAGCTTCAGTTGACAAATTAAAACGTACACTTGCGACCTAGACTACCGCAACGGCGACGACTTTTCACAAGTGAGTCGCATTCGCGCCGTGAATATACCTAAAGTTTTGATCAGGTTCTCAGAGCTAGAGCTCCACGTCAACATGGCTCATATGTTCATTTCAGAGTCCCCCCTTCATCTGTTGCAGTCGCCGCTGGTAAAACAAGCGAGAGAGCGCGCGCCCCGACGCACGGTGCTCGGAGCCAGCTTTTGCACCTGCTGCGTCAGTTGTCACGTCATCATAGAGGGCGGTAGCGAGCTTGGGCTGGCACGGCTGGGCGGAGCGAACGCGCCGCGACGTCGCTACGAGGGCTCCCCAGTATGTCGACGGCGCCTACCGCTGTTTACAAACATGGAATAGGTCTAAATGTGGCGAGTAGCAAGCAGTGAATGATATATAACAAGCGCACAGTAACCGACGAGAGTTGCAATGTGGGCTTGTTGGTGAAACATTTGAAAAGCTTTGATGAAGCGCGAAACGACACACGGACACGAGAAGGCACACATGGACACCACGCAGTACAGTAACCAAGCGTTGCGTTGTACGTCCATGCCAAGAACAGGATTCGCGTTTTCAGGGTGCCCCAGCTAACTCCAGCCGGATTTTAAAAATACGCAGACGCAGACGACGCGCTGCCAAGTGCATGTTGTTGAATATTCCGTGGAGTACGTCACACTATTTTAGAGCGCAGCTCTCAGGCGCCCGTTCCCGCGTCGCGCGGCGTCGCCGTCGCTGGCGTAACCGATAAGCACGAAAATGTAACCGATATACACGAAAAAAAAACACTGAAAAAAATGCCGAGAATAGAATGGAATGGCAGTCGAGCATTCTACCACAGTGCCCCGCTAGGGCTTCTTTTTGCAAAAGTACCCTATACAGGCGTCATGTCAGCAAGGAAATCGCGTTCACCTATGTAATAGAGCGTGGCAGAAGAGTATAATAATAATAACTCATGACGCAGTGCTAATTGCGCAACGAGTGCGCTGTTTAATGCTTCCCAAAGTGTTCAGCCACATTTCTTCATCGTCATCAGCCATACAAAGCATAAACGAAGAGCACATACCTTACAGATGTGTAGCGGGCACCTCGCTTATCAGCAGAAAGACGAATAATGGCGAAGTGGATGCTGTCCTACTTTACAAAATTATGATTTATGGCGTATTGCGGAAAGCCAAAACATCAAACACAGTTGGCCTTGCGCCAACACGACGCTGCGCTCCGAATTCGAATTAGGCAGTATCGTAATCATCGGCGAATTTCGTTGTGTCCTGCTTAATTCGGTAGTATTGAATAATTAATTCTAAAGCAACGAATGTGGTCAAGAAATTATACTTGGAACGTTGTAGATCGATTTGCAAAAAAGCCCACTTAGACAGTTTCTAAGTTTCTATCGATACAGTATTAATATTTTTCTGGCTCCAGCACATGCCTGCGAAACACAAAACAAAAGTGTCATGGTAAATGCGCGCTCACGCGCTGAAATCGGCCTTTTGTACTTTCCTGTGCTGCCCTCTCTCGTTTTGGAAGAGGTTTGTAGGGCCTGTGTCAATAGCGTAGCGAGAAACGTTTTTTTCGGAAGGGGGGCCGGGGGGGTGGTATGATTACTTAAGGTATCTTTGTGCGTGCATTTGTACGTGTGCGTGCATATATACCCTTACAAAATTAAAATATTCAGGGGGGAGGGGGGCATGCCAGTTACCCGCTGCAACCGGTAAGGCCAGAACGAAAGCCTCCGAAATCTTAGGGCGATTCGCGACCTTTCCGCTATGGGAAAGGCGCCAGTATCATAAAAAAAGGCGGATCGCAGTGCTCCCCACGTTGCGCCTGAAAACAACTATTAACCCCGAGAAATTGTGGTGGCGCCGCCTGGCAGAAGGCCTGCATGACGGCACGGCACGGACTCTTCGACACCCGCCGTTGCGCACCTGCATCACATGCGCTCGCTTTGTATGCTGTTCCGCTGTTTGCGTTCGCATTTCGCTTGTCTCAAGCTACCGATGAATGACGAAAACAGAAACGATATTGTTCCTGGTGAAACACTTGAAAGTATGCATTTTCTTTTGTGCAATCGGTGCCCGCCATTTGAGGGCTTGTGTCGCGCTGCTGATGAACGGTTTGAATCCCGGGCCATGGTAAAAAGCAAGAAGTCGCTTCTGCACGGCTACAGCGGGCCTCATAATCATGTCGTGACACGTAAGACACCGTATTTGCATGATTAGACTATGCTGTTCATGGGCGATTCCTTCAACCATTTCAGACGCCACCTGTGAAGGAATGTCTTTATAAATGTGTCATATCAATACGACGTTATTTCAAGGCACTCAGCAATCTATCGCAACAAATATAAGGTCATAATATTGTTGCGAATATATTTACGACTTATTTACAGTGGAGAACAGTCGAACATTCAAGATGGCGGCCGTTATTTTCCAGATCACCCACACGTCGTCTCTCTCTTCTTCGCACACCTCACCGTAAATATCGTAAATATATTCGCAACAGGGAGGAATCAACTTTATTCGCACAGAAGGCGCGGGCCTTAGGGTGGCTCCACGTGGGCAGCGACCCTTTCGGCCCAGGCAGCAATCGCTAGCTGCTTTTCCTTGACGGGTGTCATAAGAAGCTCTTCCCACGCTGACCGTGAGCGAGTTGGCAGGAGCGTTTTGGGGGGGACGAAATCCTTCACATCCCCACAATATGTGATTTTGTGTGGCCAATTCTTGTGCGTTACAATTTTGGCAGATTGGGTTAACCGATCCGCGTGTAATAAATGCCAGCCGGTGAGGACTAGGAAACGAGTAAGTTTGAATGCGGCGGAGGATCGTGGCCTGCGCTCTCGTGAGGTTTTCATCGGGCGAAGGGTAGACACGCCGTTCATATTTGTAGAGATTCGTTATGTCATTAAAAGAAGTCGGTGCCTCACCGGGGAAAACTGGGTCCGAGAGACGCGCCTCCCGGTTTGTTAGACCTCGGGCTATATGTTCATTTATGTATGTCCTATTCTATTTAGGTTTTACTGAAAATATCTATTGATCCTGAAGTCGTTGATACGCTGTTTTGGCATAAATGATGAAATCTCAGTCAAGAAAGATATTGAAAGTTCATTTTTGATTGTGTCCATTTTGAGCAAAGAAAACTTATACGGCTCGCAGAAAGCGGCACGTCGAACGACTCGTCGAACGGGCTAGTGCCTTCAGCAAAATGATCACATGCGAGTTCCATAGGTCGGCAAAACTTGTGGCGCTCACTCAGACTAACTCATCAAATAAATTTTGGTTAGGGCTCACTCAGACTCACTGATTAAATAAATTTTTCGGTTAGGGCTCACTCGGACTCACACTCACCAAACTTTTCCTGAGCCGAACTCACTCGGACTCATACTCACGAAAAGTTTTTTAAACCGGACTCACTCAGACTCAAACTCCGCGAAAAATTACTCACCCGGACTTACTAGACTCAGACTCACGGCTCGATCTGAGTCTGAGTGAGTCAACTCATGAGTCCGTTAGCCTAGAATTAGCTTTTTCGACCATGGTGTGAATGCTCTGTAACACCAACATCTCACGTAATCAGTGTTTTTCTTCGCGCCATTGGATATATAGTACCTTTGAATACGAGTTATGAGTGCTCGCAAACAAGTAAGGTAATTTTTCTTGAAAGAGATGACAACGTACAATATATTTATGAAGAACTTCTCTGGAAAAGTTGGCGGGGGGGGGGGGGGGGGGGGAGGGGGGGTCAAGGCACTTTCCTAGGTAATTCGCGCCTCTGATCAATAAATATTGAAGTGTTGTGTGAACGACACTACTCTGGAATACGTGTGAGTAGACGTGAGTGCAAATATGAATCCATCTGAGGCTGATAGTTATGCTGAAGATGAGTAGATAGGACTATATGTCGGCAAAAAAAAAAAGTGGATCTCACACTCACTCAAGAAATATGCCTTGAGCTTCGGACTCACTCAGACTCGCCAAAACTTTTCTGAACCGAGCTCACTCGGACTCACATTCACGACAATTTACTTCAACCGGACTCACTCAGACTCAAATTCACCAAAAAATTACTGACCCGAACTCAGTCACACTTAAATTCATGGCTCGAACTGAGTCTGAGTGAGGCGACTCATGAGTGAGTTCGCCGACCTATGCATGCAACACTACACTGCTAAATGAAGTCAAATGAAGACCATTTTATAATGCAGGAGGTTCAATTAATCCAAATCTCGATATATATCGCTCTATCTTAGCCCCTAGTTGATACAAACGCAAAAAAAAAAAAAAGCAAGTGGTGTACACAATTGTGTACATAGCGTGTCAAAGGGTTAAGAGATATGAGGTTTCTGCCTCCATTCGGATTATTTGTATTGGGCGCGCATTCGCGTATCTACGGACAGCGTTTCTGCCAGTGTGCCTCGCCCAAGCGTGAAGTACGAGTCTCGCAAAATATCTCAAATACGCTCGCCCTAAATACCGCCACTGCTGTTGCGTTAGCTTGTTTCGTGTACCTGCTTCGAACCACGTTTATTTCGGAACACGCAAGAATATATACATCACAAATTACAATGATCTCACGGAACACGCTGATGTCATGAAAACTCTTTAGACTATAAAGAAAACCACTCGTAATACTGCGCAGGATACCACATGCGTCTGACAGCAAAGACACCCAAAGAAGCCAGAAATGAATAGATAATAAAACTTCACTGTGCGGTACTCCCATCAATCAGAAAAACTGCAAAATATAAATCACACATCGTGTACGCTTTTCTATTCCAAAGCGACATTAGGTCAGTACATGATATTACGAAGCTATGTTAAGATATGATAATTCCTTATCGTGGAGGTGCACAGATGGCTGGCTTACGCACATGGAGCCTTGCCTCTGGATGACGCAAGCCTCAGCTATCTCGCGAGTTAATTGTACCCTGTGGCGGAATAAAACAGAGGTTAGCTCAAACAGCGGATTGCACCCACACTAACGGCAATGTAAGGCCAAATTCGACGACGGAGCACCCTTTAAGGAGCTGTGGTGCTCGCGCACACGAATGTTCAGGCAGCGCCTAGTTTGGGCCACGTAAGTTTTCCCACATGACCACAGTACCGGCAAAAGAGAAATGAAGAAGCAAGAGGGCAGTGTACAATGAAGCATGGCCTTCGTTTTGTGTCCTGTACCAGATCTCCCTTTCATTTGGGAAAGCTTACGTGGGCCAGACTGGGCGCTGCCTGAACATTCGTTTGCGCGAGCACCAGAGCTCCTTAAAGGGTGCTCCGTCGTCGATTTTGGGCTTACATTGCCGTCAGTGTGGGTGCAATCCGCTGTTTGAACTAACCTCTGTTTTATTCCGCCACAGGGTACAATTAACTCGCGAGATAGCTGAGGCTTGCGTCATCCAGAGGCAAAGCTCCATGAACGTAAGCCAGCCATCTGAGGACCTCCACGATAAGGAATTATCATATCTTAAGACAGCTTCCTAATATTATGTACTTACCAGGGCTGGGCAAAGATACTTTGAAATTGTATCGCGATACGATACAAGATACTCGGGCAAAAAGTATTGGAGATACAGATACAAGATACTTCCGGAATGAATGTATCCGATACGATACTTCCCAATTGTATCTTAAGATACTTCGATACATTTGTAAATTTGCTATTATAGATGTATATAATGACGCTGCAAATGCATATGTACAGAAGTGTTTGCTTGAGAATGTCTTAACTGCGACCAACTTTGTTTATTTTAATGAAATATCTGTTTGAATCTCGAAAGTTATGTCTTTCTTGCTTAATGCGTATTAGTTTCAGTCCGAAACAAGTTATTGGCATTTGTTTACATGACAGCTTTTCATAAGCAGCGGTACCAGTAGTTTTTACTTGACACTTTTGTAATTTATGGCTTTCGGTGCTCTACTTGGCGACAAGCCAGCGGGTTGCCGTCTAATTGCAAGAACTTCAATAAGAAGCCTCCGCAAGACGGCACAAATACCGGTGCAGAGTCTTATACCTTGTCCGTAAGCGTATTACCGCTTTCGTGTACTGCATCACCCGACAGCCGTAGAGCAGCAATAACGCTGGTAGCGATATTTTTTGTGAATCAGCATGTGAAGACGATAACCACCGAGTCAGCGATCACAGTTCACTGAGGACATAAAACTGCAGTGATTTTTCATATCCTACCTATCAACTTGCGTAAAGTGTTCGTTAGCAACATATCCACTAACGTGTAGTCTTTTACCATTTGGTCTCTGAAAGAACTTGTGCCGCCCAGAAGCTTCCCAGATGTACTGTACGCGGGAAAAAGCGTCGCAGGATATCACTGCTATTCACACTATTGCAATTTCTTGCTTGCTTACCTTCTATTTTGTAACACACACACAAAAAGAAAAGACTTTACAGGGACCTTAAAAAAGGAAAGCGAATATACCTAAGTCAAATAGCAAGGCAGTTCCGCAATAAAAAATGACAGTGGATAGGTATACAGGGTGTTTCACATAAGTACAACAAATTATAAAAAAAAGCAAGCGTTTAACCGCGACTGAATGAAACCAATCGCATATGGTTTACCGTCATGTGGTGCTCGTTATGGTATTTTTACATTGCACTGTGTTGGTTGATTAACTATGGTCAATTATGCGACATTTTTAATATTTACTTTTCAGCAGAGTGCTCTTCGCACATCGTAGAAGGCATTTAAAAGCGACCAAAGCAATTATTTTTTGGCGGCATACATGCTGCGTGGTGAATATTTTCTGGCTTTTAAAGCAAGCACGTGAAATATCAAATAAAACCACGTGACGGCGCTCATGCGTTATCATACTGCAGCGCTCTTAAACGTGCTTCGAGCGAAACAACCGGCGCGTGGACCGTCAGCCTGTCGCTTCTCAGGGACGATGGTGTTTCATTGTCGTGTGTGGCGGTCAGAAATGTTGAAGCTCTGTGGAGCCGATGCCTAAGCCGCGGCCGCTCATTTTGTTGCGGTCCACTTGCCGGTTGTTTCGCTCGAAGCCCGTCTGAGAGCGCTGCATCACAATAAAATAGCAGAGCAGCAATGTGGTTATGTTTCTCCGGCTTTCTTTAAACGCCGGAAAAATTCCCACGTAGCATGTACCTTTCACACACACACGCAAAAAAAAAGATCTGTCGTTTTAGAATGTCCTCTAAAACTTAACGAAACGCACATGACCCTAAAGTGATTAGCAGAATGGTTAAATCATTCATATTAGTTAAGAAATTAAGTGCAATATAAAAATACCTTAATGAGAGCAACATGGCAGTAAACCCCATCTTTGGTTTTATTAAGTTGAGGTTAGGCGCTTCTTTGCAAATATTTGGTTCCAGTTACGTGACACAATTTATAAACACAATACAGGCGACACCCCTAAAATCTACGAATATAGAGCATGATGTATCGTCAACTTAGGTGTTAATGTCAGACAATAGAAAACTCTGTGCCCACGGAAAATACCACTGAACGGCTCCTGGAGACGCTCATGAGAAAACCGGAGTACTTGGTACTACCTTGCTCAAATCTACTTCTGAACGTATTTAAGATTGGTTATTATAGTTAGCATTATTATAGTGTAAACTCAATTTCGCTGTTTTATTAAATAGTAAGCAGAATTTTTGTTACTGTAAGCACTAGGCAGGCTCAGATTATTTTACATTTGCCCTCAACGTCGCCTGAACCGTAAACTCACATGGAATGTAGATATGTAAATAGTAGCAATGACGCCGACTATGAAAAATAAGAATAAATAAGAGAAGGACAAAAAAAGAAGGAACAGAGGAGGATGTTACAAAATACATATTACAGTTAACAAACGGGAAAAAAAAAAGTACACAAAGACCTAGATAATGTGTGGGATGCAAACGGAAGACAGCAAAGAGAGCACTTGTGCTACAATCAAGCTATCATTAAAAAAAAACTTCTTGCATAATTGAGCACGAAGAACAAAGATACGGAGCGCCAAATATCATCTGTTACGTAAATATTTGTTCTATTGTATATAGCAGTGACACCGGAAGTGCGACGGTCGTTAGAATCTAATTTGCATATAAATCAATCTGATAGTGTGCAAGTCAAGCTTACATCCACGAGATCTGTCAAATCTCTGTGTGAAAGCAGCGAGACGCAAAGCAACCCCATTCTTGCATTCTTGAGACTTTGCAACGAAGCACCACGCAAGACAAACTACGATAACAACACTATAGCCACATCTGAATTTGAGCGAAAGACACCACACGCATGGGACTAGGAGCACAGTACCGTGGCAACAAACAAGGTTCATGGCACCGACACAGCTAAAACGAAAGAAAACACAGAGAAACAAAAGGTGGGCTGCACGTAGACGTTCGCGCGCCTGTTTCTGTCGAGATGGCTCAAGCGCCGTCACGTGACTCTGTTCCACCAATAGAGACGCATATACACCTTATTTCTTATGCTCACTGGAGCACTCTGGTTGAAAGACAAAGGAATGTCACTGTCGTCACCTTTATTGAGGTGGCTTAGTGGCAGCAGTGTCAGCGTGAGAAGCAGAATTCAGCCAACTTTTGTTGTTTCACAGGGCGGCGTTTCTGAAGCAGTATCTTGTATCTTAAGATACACGATACATTATTGAATGTATCGGAAATACAGATACAGATACTCGTTTTGCTAGACGTATCGCGATACAGATACAAGATACCCAACGAGTATCTAAGATAGTATCTAAGATACATGTATCTTCGATACTGCCCAGCCCTGGTACTTACCTAATGTCGCTTTGGAATAGAAAAGTGTACACGATCAGTGATTTGTATTTTGTTGTTTTTCTGATTGATGGGAGTACTGCACTGTAAAGTTTTATCGTCTATTAATTTCTGTCTTCTTTGGATGTCTTTGCAGTCTGACGCATGTGGTATTCCGCGCAGTATTACGAGTGGTTTTCTTTATAGTCTAAAGAGTTTTCATGACATCAGCGTGTTCCGTGAGATCATTGTTATTTGTGATGTATATATTCTTGCGTGTTCCGAAATAAACTTGGTTTGAAGTTAGTGCATGTGCTGTCAAAGTCTCTATCTTTTGTGTGCGTGTAATATGCACTACCCAGTCGAAGTTATGCATCTTTACCAACTTGCCACAATTATCGTAAATTAGTTTTTCTTGCACTTGATTGCCCTTGAGGAGCATCAACCTGTAGGCGGACATGACGTGCGAGATTAGACCTCGCCTCATTGAAGCGAAGGATGTTTAATTATTGCGTGGGCTAAGTCACTGGGTGCGCCATCAAAACAGCTCATTTCGAACTTTTGAGTACTGCAGACGATTGCTTTCAGCGGTGCTTCCACGTGAAGTGGAAACACCGTCATGACGCAGCGGTAGAACGAACCAGCACTTCACGCAAATCAGGGTGTACGACTATAAAATCCCTGGCGATTCTTGAAAAGTTATCTGTACATATGATCCAATTATACCGACTTCTCAGCATTTCCGAAATCATTGTCTGTGCGGCAGCATTATTACAGCGAAAGCTGTATATGGCTAGGAGAAACGAAAAAAGTAGCAAACATTTCCCCGAAGGGGAGTATGAGGAAGTGCGAAGCACGGGGCTGATGCTATGAGGGGGCGCGCGCGACTAAACTGCAGAGCCGAGCGAAGGAGACGGCAGCGAGAGAGCACGCGCCAGCCGTGCGGAGCCGGCGCGGGGCGCGCGCAGCCACGGAGCGGAGGGCGGAGCGCGCGCAGTCACGTGGGGCGTGACGTCGCTGCGCCGTTGCTACAGACGCTCCTCTCCGCTCCTCGCGCCGTTGCTAGGGGAGAGGAGGAGGAGCGCGGTTGCCGGCGGAGTTTTCGGGGTCGCTTAAGAAGTGCATTCGCACTTAAAACCGCTCGGCATCTGTGTCACGAGAGGTCTCCATTGGCTGTGCTATCAGTTACGTCGTTCTGAGCGTCGTACCCAAGCTCGCGCGCCATTGGCGCGCGAGCTTGGTTACCACGCTTGCAAGGTCAAACGCTTGCTAGAGTGCCTCGATGCGCTCGTTCGCCTCCGCTCCGTTCAGGGTGGAGACAAGCGCGTCGTCTGCTACAGCGGTCGCCATTACTGATCCCAATCGTCATTGCGCGTACTGCCAGCGCGCGTATTCGCAGCCTTTTGCTCACGAGTAAAGACACTTTGGGCTGGACTTGTCTTCGCAAACGCATAATCATTCACGGATGTTGCTAGTTATAGGTTTGTAGGCACGTATCACAGCAAGTAATCGAATGTTCCGCGCCTAAAGGTGTTGCAGGACGTAATGACCCTCACCGCCGGCGCGGCCGCTGGCTGCGGCTGAGTGGTGCACAGCTGCTTTGGATCACTGAGAGCTGGAGGCATCACTACTCACTTCTATACTTTGCGGGTGTATATGTTCGTTTATTTATTTATTTTTACACCGCATACACACAGAATTTCCCAACATGCATCAGCAGTGATAAATTTGCTGACGTGAGAACCCTAAGATTTAAATTACTCGCTGTTTAGCTAAATCTCAAAGCGAATAGAATTCGCGCGCAGGTTCTGAGGCTACTGTTTTATGTGACCGATTGCCGGATATATTCGTCCTCGTGTCCTCCTACTGAATGCCTATTTAAAATACGGCTGTATTTCCCATTTCGAGAAAATACCAGCGAAAATGCGGTAAGCATCACAATGTCGTTTAGCGATCGCAGCGGAAACGACTCTACTCTGTGATGCTTCAGTTTTTAGGAGCGAAGCTCCATGGGCTCTCACGATGTCTGTTGTCACAGTAGGACCGAAACACAGCTGTTACCAGGCCCGTAGCCAGTGGGGGGGGGGGGGGCGCCCCCCCCCCCCGAGATTCTCATCGAGGGGGGGTGTTTTACCGAAAATAAATAAAATAAATAGTGAAAATGGGTGTTTTTTGCAAGTGCCCCCCCCCCCCCCCGAAAAAAATTCCTGGCTACGGGCCTGGCTCTTACATATACCGTACAAAGAGCGTTCATAGCGCGCGTATGATTTAAAAAATAGACCGTACTCTGTCCATCCGTCCGTGCATATATCCGTCCATCCGTCCGGGCGTCCGTCCATCCGTCCGGGCGTCCGTCCGTGCATATCCGTCCATCCGTGCATCTGTCCGTCCCCCCCCGTCCGTCCATCTGTCCGTCCGTGCGTGCGTCCATCCGTCCGTGTATCTATCCGTGCGTCCATCCCTCCGTACGTCCGTGTATACGTCCGTCCGTCCATCTGTGCGTGCGTCTGTCCATATCTGTCCGTCCTTTATACTAGTCGGTGACTTCAACGTAGACATTATGCACCTTAGGACCTAGCTTCGCTCCGTCATCAGCATTCACTTCGTGGATCTGCAGCCATTTTTTTCAGCGCCGCAAATTGCGCGTTGAAATTAATGACCGTGTATGGTACACAAAAAGCGTTCCTTCAGGGAGGTAATTCTGGAAAATTATTCCACCGGATAACGAAAAAAAAAATTTTTTTTCTATTTGTCGTTCTTGTTCCGCAAGAAAACACAAATCGGAGTGAAATAGTTGCAGTTCATTACAGACGCGACAATATTCATAATCACACGTTCATGCATCAAAAAAAAAGAAGGAGAAGGAGATGCCCGTGACAGCGAAAGTACAATTTCCAAGCACACCCCGAAAACAACGCCAAATTTATGAGAACGGTTCTCAACGTTCGAGGCACCAACACGCAGTCAAAACCACACACATAACTTGTAATGGCGTTGCTAGTAATATACACGCCGTTTTAAAAATCATCCCAAAAGTACCCGACGTGCTTGCAATACTCACGCTGCATAGACGAGAGGCACTCGTCGGCTGCCATTTGTCACGCTTTATTATCATTGTCCATAAAAGTATTCAAAGAAAACATCTTCCATCCATTCCTAGAATGGTTCGTGCACTATGGCACGCAACATCCAGTCATCTTGCGGGACTCGCGACGAATCAGACGGGCGACAAGGCAGGCAGGCGCCGCGTGCACGCTTAAAAAAATGCCCCCACCTCCCCGAAGGGAATCGTGAGGAAATGCGAATGCATTTGCGCGTGCTTCACTCCAATTATATATGGTGGTTGTGGTTCGAAGAAGGCTTGCGTTTCTGCAGCCCGGTCGGGAGCACTGCGCAGAGCCCCTTTTTTTCTTTTTCTTGTTTTTTTTAATTTTTTTTATTTATTTTTTTTAATTTTTTTTTCATATATAGCTCCGCCGAGCTCCGCCGCAGTCCGCTTTTAGTTAACGCGCACGCTGCGAATTTTTATTGTTCAACAACGCACAGGAGAAACCTCCCACCGGCACCACCTTGGAGGTCAAGCATTCGCCATATATACGGGGTGGCCAGTGAACGGTTGTGCAGCGCGAGCAGTCGGTTTTTTCAACCAAGAAACTCACTAGCAGACGCTGCCTGTGTCGGCGTCGCGAGGCGAGAGAGGGAGAGGGGGGAGCGTAGGAGAGGAGAAGAGAGGTGGGACGCGCATGCGCAGTGGGGAGTGTGGACGGCGCGGGCAGGGATGCCAGAGGAGAGAGGGGGGGAGCGTAGCAGGGGAGAGAGGAGGGGAGGCGCATGCGCAGTGACGGTGTGGTTGCCGTGGGGAGGGATGCCTAGAGGAGGGAGAGAGGAGGTTTTTTATTTTTATTTTTTTTGAAAGGGTTTGCGCATGCGCAGTAAGGGTGGTCACGCCGCACACCACCACCACCGGATTAAGCTTCGCCATAAGATGCTTCACATCTAACACCTGCCGGCGCGCACACCTCAACCTATCCTCCTGCTCCTCCTCCGCGGACAACGCCAACGCCAATGCCGGATGCCTGACATAGCCCGACTATGAAATGCATTCTGCATTTAAAAGAGCACGGCGTGGGGTAAAACATGGCGGACGCGCGAGGCGAGGCAGCGTCGACCCTTTCAAAGAATGGCCACACTCTAAGCGGGGGCGCGCGCATCGAGGCACTCTAACGCTTGCAGCCACGGCGCGCCCTCTGGCGCGCCGAAGAAACGGCGTTGCGCGCAGAACAGCGTCGACGTGATTCCGGGAGCGCGTTTGCCGGGGCGAACGCCCGCTTTGGGCGAGTTTCTCCAGCGGCACTTTGGCTTCGGCTGCGGCGTCTGTGACCGCCTGTGGTTCGACCACAACCTGGCAACGATAATTGTGGAAGGCTTTAGTGCAGCGTCGGGTTGAACCCACTGCTAAACACTGGGGCCGCACATTTCAGCTTCGCTGGTTAACCATTTGTACGGAGTGCTTGGGCGGTGATTTTGGTTTATAATTTGATTCAATAACTTTCAATAATATAAAGTTTAAAAAGAAAACATCCACTATCTCATTCCTGTTTTGTTAAATTTTCCAAATATGGTAGGTGGTTGCTTGTGACAGATTCATGGAAAAATTCCTGTTGGAAAAAAGAGCATTTCTGTCACCTAGATTATTTGCAGAGGCAGACTTAACTTTCACGGTAAACAGCAATGTGTTTACTGAATTAAAAACGTCTTAATTTCGTTTGTAATACTTCGGCACATATGTTTTAACCCCGGAGTCTATGCTAAGTTGTAGTGGAGTTAGAACCACTTAGCATATTTCCATAGCACTGATTTCTTGGAGAACGCGGTGAAAACAATGACCGTCTTGCTGTCCCGCATCACCATATTCGCATTAAATCTTCCTTTAGAATGGGAGTTTGCCTATCCTAAGCTACATTGTCAAAACCTTCTACAACTTAGGTAACTTTCGCCGGTTATGAAACCTTCCAACTTGTACCTTGCGAGATCTGCATCGCCAAACTGAGGAATGACCACCACCGTATGGCTAACGAGCGGGTACAGGGCGGGCACAGAAAAAGGTGACAAGCGACGGCGGAGCAGGCGAGTCCTTGCCGTGACGTCACATCGCTACGACTGCAGCGACGCCATTGTTCGTTCCCGGGGCTAATAGCTTTCGGGAACTAGTGTTTCGTCTCAAGAGGCGACAATGTAGCGACGATGGTAGTGGCTGTGCGATTAAGGACCTATGTCAGGCGGCCGCACAAGTTACAAACGCTGCTTCTACTTATCACTGCCATGAACCGCGGCAAGCATATCGCTTCTACGCGCAACGTTGGGAAGCACTGCAAAATGGTGCACAAGTGGTCTCATCACGTGGTGTTTTTTTTTATTTATTTCGCAGGCATTTCTACTATGCGAAAAACCACGAATACTTCATAAATACGAGGTTAGAAACGGCATTATTGGGCGTTTTGCAGATTGATGTACACCATGCTCATTTAAATATTTCGCCCAGCATCGTTGTTCTAAAAGTTAATTAATCTTGCCTAATTAGAAAATTAAGCATAGCACAAAATATACTGTGACTTACCCCATGCAACAGTGAATAACATGTATTTGGACGAGCCGTCATAAATTGCGTCGGGATAATTTTAAATGCGGCTAGTTAGCTGCGGCATCCATTATATGGCGCCGAAGATTAGCCAGAAGCCATCTTATTTCTAGCCGTTTCGAGCAGCGCATGATGAACGCTTCTTTTCTGATAGATATTGTTGCCATGGTATTTACAAGACATTTACACACAGGAAAATAGCCCGACAGTCAATATTGTGGCTGTGTTTCACCGGAACACGCCGTCCTCCTCTTCTTTCACAACACCGTCGTGATGGCTGCAACACCGCAACATCGACCCCCGGCGGCGAGAGCGCCGACCCGGCGCTTGGTAAGAGGTGTTGGGCGAAAGGTACGGTTTCATACGGGCGACGTGGACGACGTCTGAAGATGTGGAAGGCGCTGCGGGGTCTAGAGGGGCTATTTCATATTTAACATCAGTCACCTGGCGTAGCACACGGTAAGGGCCGTAGTACTTGGGAAGAAGCTTTTCGGACAGGCCAACATGCCGAGACGGAGACCACAGGAGAACGAGGTAACCCGGAGTAAAACGGGCGTTCTGGTGGTGACTATCGTATGCATCTTTCTGGCGCAGCTGTGATTCGGAAAGGCGTCGATGAGCAATCTGACGAGCCTTTTCAGCTGTGGTAATAGCGTGGTGAGCATACGTTGTCGACAGGTGGGCAGGGTTGGGCAGGAGTGTGTCGAACGGCAAGGTCGGTTCCCTTCCATACAAAAGGTAAAAAGGAGAATATCCAGCAGTGTTGTGGCGCGAGGTGTTGAAAGCGGAAGTGACAAAGGGTAGCGCGATGTCCCAGTCGCGATGATCACTCGAAACATACATGGCAATCATGTCAGTGATCGTGCGATTCAAGCGTTCTGTGAGACCATTTGTTTGGGGATGATAAGCCGTCGTAAGCATGTGCTTGGTCGCGCATGAACGAAGTAGCTCGTCGATTACCTTGGATAAAAAGTAGCGACCTCGGTCCGTGAGAAGTTGACGAGGAGCGCCGTGATGTAAAATGACATCTTGGATCAAAAAGTCGGCGACATCGGTAGCGCAGCTGGTCGGGAGAGGTCTCGTGATGGCAAAACGGGTCGAACAATCCGTGGCGACTGCGATCCATCTGTTACCGGTGTTCGAGAGCGGGAAAGGACCGAGAAGGTCGAGACCGACACCAAAAAAAGGCTCGGCGGGTATGTCTATAGGTTGAAGGAGCCCGGCGGGGTGTACAGGTGGTCTTTTGCGGCGTTGGCACGACTCGCAAGAAGCAACGTAACGCTTTACGGAACGCCAGAGGCCGGGCCAGAAAAAGCGCCGGCGGACACGGTCATACGTTCGCGCAACACCAAGGTGACCGGCGGTTGGTACATCGTGTAGCTGCTGGAGTACGGTCGACCGCAGATGAGTGGGTACAACAAGAAGTAGTTCCTGTCCCACGGGATGCATGTTCCGGCGGTATAGGATGCCGTCTATGATGCCGAACATGCGAAGAGAACGGTCCGTCGAGTCAGCAGTCAGGCGGGCGATTAGGTCTCGGAGGGACGCGTCACGCTGTTGCTCGTCGCCCATGTTGCTGAAAGCGGACAACGAGGAAATAGACAGACGTATCGTCAGTCGCGAGATCGGGACCGTCGACGGGGTACCGAGAGAGGCAGTCGGCGTCCTGGTGCAAGCGGCCAGACTTGTAGACCACAGTGTACGTGAATTCCTGGAGACGCAAAGCCCAACGAGCCAGGCGTCCTGTGGGATTCTTGAGCGTTGAAAGCCAGCGTAGAGCGTGGTGGTCGGTAGTAACGGTGAAAGGTCGGCCATACAAATAGGGGCCGAATTTACCAACTACCCATACAAGCGCCAGGCACTCTCGCTCAGTAATAGAGTAATTGCGCTCGGCAGGTGAAAAAATCCGGCTGGCGTACGCAAGAACTTGACCATGACCAAATGGACACTGAGATAACACAGCACCAATCCCGTAGCCACTAGCGTCAGTGCGGACCTCGGTTGGAACGGTCGCGTCGAAGTGGGCGAGAATCGGAGGAGTAGTGAGCAACGTTATGATGCGTTAAAAAGCAGCTGCTTGCTCAGGACCCCAGATAAATGGCACGTCTTTCTTGAGAAGATCAGTCAGGGGGCGGGCAATGTCTGCGAAGTTTCTGACAAATCGTCGGAAATATGAGCATAGGCCCACAAAACTTCGGACGTCTTTGGCGCAAGTTCGTACGGGGAAATCGAGCACACCGCGAACTTTGCCGCGATCGGGCCGAATGCCAGCTGAGTCTACGAGATGCCCTAGAATGGTGACTTGGCGGTGCCCGAAGTGGCATTTCGAAGAATTAAGCTGTAACCCAGCAACACGAAATACGGAAAGAATGGACGAAAGTCGGTCGAGATGAGTCTCAAAGGTTGGGGCAAACACAATGACGTCGTCCAGGTAACAAAGGCAAATGGACCATTTAAAGCTGCGCAAAAGTATGTCCATCATCCACTCGAACGTGGCCGGTGCATTGCACAAGGCAAACGGCATTACTCTGAATTGGTAAAGACCGTCCGGCGTTACAAAGGCGGTCTTCTCACGGTCGAGGTCGTCTACTGCGATTTGCCAATAACCAGAGCGTAGGTATATCGAAGAAAAATAGGTTGCACCGTGAAGGCAGTCCAGAACATCATCAATGCGAGGTACTGGGTATACATCCTTTTTAGTGATCTTGTTTAAGTGCCGATAGTCCACACAGAAACGCCAGGTATTGTCTTTCTTTTTGACTAGGACCACAGGGGACGCCCACGGACTTGAAGGATCGATAATGCCTTTTGTGAGCATCTTGTCGACCTCCTGTTGGATTACTTGGCGCTCGGATGGTGACACTCTGTAAGGACGCCTGTGGATTGGAGCCGCATCACCAGTATCTATGCGGTGCTTGACCTCCGAGGTTTGGCCTAAGGGCCTACCATCAAAGTCAATTATGTCCGAGTAGGTCATAAGGAGAACACCGATGTCTTTCGCTTGAGAGGGCAAAAGGGCTGAGGCAATCATCTTCGTTACATTGTTGTGCAGTGCTGAAGATGTGGCTGTATCGGCACTATGTGGACTCGGAAGAGACAACAGCGGGTAGGTTAGGTGACACCGACGAGATTTGGCACTCTTGAGATGGCGACAGAGTGCCGAGAGCCAAGCCTTGTGGTAGAACTTGAGGGCTGTGTCCGAAATTCAAAAGGGGAAGGCACGTTTTGTTCGCCGTAATAGTTACCACTGCGTATGGAGAAGATACGTGGCGCGCCAATAGAACTCTCGGAGATGGTGAGACCACATAATCACCATCCGCTACACTCGGGCATGGTTCAACAGCGACACAGGTTAGTGCTTGTGGTGGCAGCCGAACGAAGTCAGTACACGAGATGTTGTTTCGAATCGGCTCTGACACGTCGGCGGACGCAGGTAAGTCGAGTTGTACGACACCGGCTGAGCAGTCAATGACAGCGGAGTGGTAAGATAAGAAATCGAGTCCCAGGATGACGTCATGAGGACAATGAGCAAGAACATGAAACAGAACGGAAGTTTGGCGGTCGGCCACCCTTACACATGCGGTTCACATTCCGAGCACAGCCGGAGCTCCTCCACTAGCGACACGTACAAATAGGGACTCGGGCGGCGTTAGGACTTTACTCAATCGTGCACGGAGATGAGAGCTCATTATGGAAATATGTGCACCGGTGTCAATGAGGGCAGTAACAGGCAAGCCATCCACTTCCACAGCAAGCAGGTTCTGGTCCGTAGTCAGGGTGAGCAGAGGGTTTTCAGGTCGGGGATCCAATGCAGCGTCACCTCCGGGAGCTGTATTGCTCAGTTTTCCGAGTATGGGCGTCCGGTAGGGCGGAGCGACGAATAATGGCGGGACTGAGGTGATCGGGAGCGATGTTCGTGCGGGAACGGCGAACGACTGGAGCGTCGGACAGATGTGGCAGGAGCCTCATTGTACGATGCACTGTCACGAGCGGTAAACTGCAGGGGCCGGTTGTCGTCACGTCGATAGCCAGAAAAAAAAACGAGATGGCGATGTGTGAGAACGACAATAGCGGGAAATATGTCGCACACCATGGCAACGAAAGCAGATCGGCTTGTCGACCGGCGTTCTCCACTGTGCAGGGTCACGATAGCGACGAAACGTTTCCGGTGCACGCGAAGGTGGCGTCATAGCACTTAGACGAGGTTGCGTGAGCGAACACACGGGCTGCAGTCCGACATTTGCGAGCTCTTCCCTTACGACCTTCTGAATCAACGATATCGTTGGTTGGGGGTCATCGGACGGTCGCGTCAGAAAAGATGGTGGAGACGCCGCCTCGATTTCGCGACGCACGATGCGGACTACGCTCTCGGTGGTAGGATGTGGATTGTATGTCGGCTGAAGGTCCTCGCAGGATGACGTAGCGGCAGTATTTGGTAGCCGCATGAAATGCTGGGCGATGCGGCGACTCTTCAGTTCTTCGAATCGCCGGCACTCTTTGATGATGTCGTCCATGGTCTAGCAGTCCTTGGACACCAGCAGATTGACAGCATAATCTGCAATGCCTTTGAGCACATGGCTGACTTTGTCTTCTTCGGTCATGTTGGTGTCGACACGACGGCAGAGGGCGAGGACGTCAAGGAGGTACGACACATAAGATTCAGTAGAAGTTTGAGCCCGAATGGAGAGATCTTTAGAAGTGGCTCGCTGGCGCCCGGCCGCGGTCTACCAAAAAGGTCACGGAGCTTCTGCTTGCAGGCATCCCAACTAGCTATATCTGCCTCATGAGCCTGAAACCAAACGGCTGCCGTTCCGCAGAGATAGAAGGCAACGTTGGCCAGCATCATTGTGGGGTCCCACCGACCGATAGACCGTTGCGAAACGCTCGTACTTCGCAATCCAGTCATCGACGTAAACATTGTCTGTACCGCAGAAGTTAACGGCATCGCGCGGCTGAGTCAGTACGACCGGCTGTACCGGCTGGCCCGGTGTCGCGGTCGAAGCAGGAGTACCAGAATTTCCTTCCGTCGGCATTGCGGGGCTGTCCAGGACACGACCGCTGCGAAGTCCGTCTTGCGTCGTACCCAGCACGTCCACCAAAATGTTGCGATGGTATTCACAAGATATTTACACACAGAAATATTCCGACAGTCAATATGGTGGCTGTGTTTCACCAGAACACGTCGTCCTCCTCCTCTTCCTTCACAACACCGTCGTGATGGCTGCAACACCGCAACGATATCTTCTTTCTACTTGAGAAAGCCTTAGAGACATTTCTAAGCTTCCGTCACTGCGTCGGCAAGTGCTGCATTGCAGAGCGACGCAGAGACGTCCGACAATGTTGATCGTGAAAGTTTATATGCTTTGTTGACGAATAAAGTTGATTGAATTGGTTTATTCACGCCATTATTTAACAAAAACGTTTGTAACTTTTTCAAGCCCAGTGATTCCAATCGGAATAATTATTTAGGGTGAAAGCTTTAGCGCGAACAAGACGGATCACAAAGGATAGAAGAGACGAGCACTGACGCTTACTAACTGCTTTATTCTTCTCTCAACAAGGCATATAAATGACACAAACACAGAGCTTGCATGCGCATGCACCTGCTCTATATACGCTGCCAACCTGGTACGTATGAGAGAGTACGCACGCGTGACCGAAGAAATTACCGAAGGGGTCCCGCTGTTCACGCAACTCGCTGAGGCAGCTTCTGCTTTCAGCTCGCGGAAGTAGAGCATTTATTTGCCTCCTCAATTGCAAATTTTAATTTTGTCTTTGGGTATTACGTTATCCCACGGAAACAATTTTAAGCAATAAATTATTAAAAAAGTAAGCTAAATATTATTAAATCATTAATTGATAAATTAATTCTATCATTAATTGCTCTTGATTAAAATGTACCACCACAGATTTCTTTCATTTTCGTTTTTTTTTCACAACCATTTGAAATAGTAAAACCACTTGCTCACATTCAAAATAAATAATTTGGGCCTGAAAAGGTTAAGCGCCTACGACATTCCTACCTGCTGAGAAATCTTCACATAGTTCTATGTAGATTTCAGCAAAGTAGGCGTTTGCGGTCCGTAAAACCGGGAAAATTTACTAGGCAAGCCCAACCAAAGGCGTCGGGTGCGCGGACTCAGTACGCGTGCTCACCCCCTTCCCTGCCGAAATAGTCTACGGGTGAGGTGATCCAGCACCCCCTCCATCCTTCGCCGTCCAAACATCTCGATATCCTCAATTAATGGGTGAATTTGCTCTAGGATTGTTATATACGGGTAGAAATATTACGCGTGGCTAAAGACAATGTCAGTTTCGGAAATGGTTCAGCGTGTGTGCCTGCATGAATGCACAGCTATTTCGGCGACCCACACCTCCCACATCCCCCCACACCAACACACAGAGACTCCACTGGGAAAAGTGCTAGGTTATGCCTCTGGTTGAGGCAACGGATATCCTGAAAAACAGTGCACGGTAGCAGTTAAATACATAATGAATACGTCGGACAACATTTGTCTAGACAAAAAATGTGTGTTCTTACCCATACTCGTGCATCCTGCATAAAGTGCGGCGGCCTTTTGAACAGCACGCTGATTTGTATACGGAACAACACTGGTATTCAGGCTTTCTGAAAAAGAAACGGGAAATACGCTTTTCTGAACAGATAAACATCGCCTCGTTTGAGTGGCTGGCGTTGCCGTCGTTGAGATTCACGAACTTTCACATTTAGGGGATGCCTACTCTTGACAACTGAAAAAAAAAAACGCCCCCCATCTCCCGCTAAAGGGAACCATGTGTGGGGATGCGAAGCAGCGGCGTGATAATTAGCTTGAGCGGGAGGAACGTCGCCGCTCTCGTTTCGCGGCAGCGGCCCGGGCGCTCATCGCGGCGCTGCACAGGAGAGAGAATGAGGCGCGCGCGCTCCGTCATTTTCATGCCGCGGAACTACCGTGGCGTTCCAGCGGAGTATGCAGCTGTCGCACCACCTGTCGTGCGCACCGCTGCTTAGAGGATTCCTAGAGGAGAGAACGGGGGGGGGGACCGTAGGAGATAAGAGAGAGGGGGAGAGGACGTGCACGCGCTGTAAGTTGTGGGACTCGGGAGCCGCTCCGTAGAGTAGAGGATTCCTAGAGGAGAGAGGACGCGCATGCGCTGTGGGGGGTGTGGGACGCGGGGACCTCTCCGTAGAGTAGAGGATTTCTAGAGGAGAGAAAGGGGGGTGGGCGTAGGCGAGGAGTGAGAGAGGGGCAGGGGACGCGCATGCGCTGTGGGACGCGGGGACGGACGAAGCCCCCTCCAAACACATGTAAGCAAGATCAAGGAATGGGGTCAACCTGGGCGACAGACACCACCTGTCTAGCCATTGCTAAGCAGCCTCTCTGTGCTCTCGGCCATGACTCTGATGACTGTAGTAGTGGTTGACGGCGTTCATATGACTACAGTGTTCTGGTTCGCATAAAGGGTGCTTCCCCACTTCATGAAAGTGGCCGGACGCGGGACGCGGGAAGGACGCGGGCGGGACGGACATAGCCCCGAGCATAAGATGCTTCGCATCTAAAAAGCAGGCAATATAAAAGCGCACAAAACACCGTTTCTATTGACGATTTACCGCAGCGGCGCACGGACACGGACATTTTAGGGGCGAAGCTCCTTAGGGTGTGGGTCTGTCCCTCCTCTGTAGTAGTAGTAGTAGTAGGGTCATTCCATGCCAAATCATCCAACGTTTTTTCCGACCATCATAAATATCGCTGAAAAAATTTGCACGTTTTCGCGGAAGGTCAAAACTCATTCTGCCCGCTTGTTTTCGTTGGCGAAAATTTTGCCACCTATTTGTGACAGTTCATAGCTTTGTACTGATGAAGCTGGAGGGCATCGAACAACAATTTCTTGCAATTCACCATTATGTGATGCGGTCAATAAAGTGGTGTTTATGGCAAGCAAATGAAATAGCGTGACTGAAAAAATTATGCATTCTTCAAGTATATCAATATTTACAGCCTTTTTTACACGATAAAAAATGATTAAAATTGCTTATTTCGACATTTTTTCCCCAGAAACATGCCAGTTAAAAGAGAATAAATGAAACAGGAAGTAGTGGTCTGTGTAACATACTATAACAGAAAAATATTATAGGCGATCAAGCTTCAAAAGTTTGTCTGAAAAAAATTTGCAAAGTTGACATTTTTTTAGAAAAAGGTCTACCTTCAACGTGAAAAAAATCACATTGGTGGTCAGAATAAAAATATGCATGAGAAGTCATTAGTTAGCTCTGCATCTTATTTAAATTTTTGTGAAGTTACAAAAGGGTATTATTTTTTTAACGCGAGAAATATTTTTTTGAAGTATAGTATCTATAGCGGCCTTCGTCCGTCACAACAGAAGCTGCACTCTAAAACGGCAACAGCGCGTCTGCAGCAGACGACCACTCACCAGCGATGCAGACGGTAAACTTTGCATCGTTTTCAAAGCAGACGAAAAAAAAAGGGGGAGGTTGTCGTCTGCGAACGGACGTACGGTACGAGCAATGGGGCTAGAGCCTCATGTGCCAGTTGAGCCATGGAGCCATCAGTGATGAACACTCACAGCATGTTACCTTCGTCAGGGAATTCTGGCAGTGCGCAAGGTACGTTATGTACATTTCATAACTAGAAATTATTTTACATATACAGGGTGTCCCAGTTATCGCGCAGCATGATTTTAAAAAAAGCGGGACGGCGTTACGCGAAGCAGGCCTTATGCATATTATTCCCAATATACTGTAGTAGCCGCTACTATTTTTTTCGTTAATGTGAATTAATCAATTATTCATAATTAAATTCGTAACTCCAAAAATACTCACCTAATTATCAAACCGTCAATGAGACAAATGTGGGCATGTTGAAATGACATCTATCTGTGCTACTTTCAACAACGTACTGATTGCGTGCTAATTTTTTTCCTTTCGGATTCGATTGTTGCTTCATGCATGGCCTCCGAGACTGTGCGCCGGCGCGCGACCTCAGAGGCCATGCATGAAGCAACAATCCAATCCGAAAGGAAAAAGTTAGCACGCAATTAGTACGTTGTTGAAAGTAGCACAGATAGATGTCATTTCAACATGCCCACATTTGCCTCATTGACGCTTTGATAATTAGGTGAGTATTTTTGGAGTTACGAATTTAATTATGACTAATTAATTAATTCTCATTAAAGAAAAAAATAGTAGCGGCTACTACAGTATACTGGCAATAATATGCACAAGGCCTGCTTCGCGTAACGCTGTCCCGCTTTTTTTTTAATCATGCTGCGTGATAAGTGGGACACCCTGTATACTAGATAAGTGAGAAAGAGCGCTGGCATACTATATTTCAAAAAAAATATTTCTCGCGTTAAAAAAAAAATAATACCCTTTTGTAACTTCACACACATTTAAATAAGATGCAGAGCTAACTAATGACTTATCATGCATATTTTTATTCTGACCACCAATGTGATTTTTTTCACGTTGAAGGTAGAGCTTTTTCTAAAAAATGTCAACTTTGCAAATTTTTTTCAGACAAACTTTTGAAGCTTGATCGCCTATAATATTTTTCTGTTGTAGTATGTTACACAGACCACTACTTCCTATTTCATTTATTCTCTTTTAACTGGCATGTTTCTGGGGAAAAAATGTCGAAATAAGCAATTTTAATCATTTTTTATCGTGTAAAAAAGGCCGTAAATATTAATATACTTGAAGAATGCATAATTTTTTCAGTCACGCTATTTCATTTGCTTGCCATAAACACCACTTTATTGACCGCATCACATAATGGTGAATTGCAAAAAATTGTTGTTCGATGCCCTTCAGCTTCATCACTACAAAGCTATGAACTGTCACAAATAGGTGGCAAAATTTTTGCCAACGAAAACAAGCGGGCAGAATGAGTTTTGACCTTTCGTGAAAACGTGCAAATTTTTTCAGTGATATTCATGATGGTCGGAAAAACGTTGGATGATTTGGCATAGAATGACCCAGTAGTAGTAGTAGGTAGGTAGTCACGTATAGTGGAATGTACCCACTCCACGTGATAAAGATGACGATGACGCTGATGACCATGAAGTATAAGCGCGTTCCAGACCACACATTCTCTTTCCTGCCATGGACGAAAACGATCGTGAACGCGCTCTCGCTCTCGAAAGGCCAAACGGCAACGCCGACAACAAACGTTCATAATCACACCACACCCCCCGCATTTGTGTGTCAGGTCTTTGATGATGATCGAGTGGGCAAAATTTACGGGGATTGGCGGTTTACCAGATTACCTCCGGAGCTTCGCCCACTCATCATCAATCACTTCGTGGATATGGCGTGATTTTTTTGATCACGTGAACATAACTGGCCTTCGCCCAGCCAACGCACTGGGCCAGCGAAGCGGCCGTGGCCGTACCACACGAGCTAATTGCAACTGGGTGTAAGCAAGCCCCATGCTTGTGGAGCAAAAACACATCTATAGTTTTAATGTAATCGCCTGAAAGTTGATAACGTTGAGACATTTGCGTTTGTTTGCAGCAATACGCGATACGTTTATTCTACTTCGCATGTTGTATACCTTTAATTGTTGTATTAGCCACCGTTAGTATCTGGAGTTACATGCCAACATCGCAGCACCCTTCCAGACGCGACGGGCCGCTTCGATCGGAACTCGCGGCCACTGTCCTGATCGCAATGAATAAACGGCGACATTGGATAGTGCTTTGTGTCATCTCACGCTGAGAACAAATCATAAGGTATATTCTGTGTTTATTATTGAGATCAGCTGTGTTCATACAGCCACGCCTGCTAAGCCTTGTCTCCGAGTCTTTGAGAATGAATCTTCCAATCACTGCAAATACAGACAAAAACATTGCTCTCGAAGCTTCAGAAGGCAAACAAATGTCGTCGAAAGACGATAGTCTTGTGCCGGCCATACTACTATGTTTTGCCTTGCCTGAGACAGCCTAAAAAACACTAGGGTCTTTAGAATTGCGTACCTATGTATTTTCTAATAAAGAACACACGTCCTGACACTTACATATTAATTTTGTGCCTCAGGAATGCGTAGTATTTGCTTTTTGATCGAATATGTTCACAAATATGAACGCGAACACCAGTTAAAGATGGCTGGGCGTTCAGAAAGAAGTTAAACTTTGGCCGAGAAGCTGATGCGGGTTACCGACAGACAAACAGACAAGACAGACATACAGACCAACATTTTTGCGTTTAAGTATCCCAAGAAAGACTATCGTCTTTAATATAAGGCAAACAGTAGCTTAGGTTTCGAACTTACGTGTCACACAGCGGATGACGACGACGTGATAAATGCGAGGCGGAAGGTAGCCGCGTCCACAGGTGCCGACATGTTGACCTTTTTTTCTGGCGCTGCCACTGGCTCGCTTATATACTCCGTTTCACAAGCTGTTGACAGTACTGTGGAAGGTACGGGCGCCCTCAGCCAAACATGACAGAGCGCACTACATAATTGTGTTCCTACGCGAATGTCCCTTCCGTGAATCTGACAAGTGGCCCCGACTGCGTGGAAAATTGTGTACTATACTAATTAACTTTTTAATTTTGTAGCAGGTGGCGCTTGGCGTCATCTTGATCTAAATATCTTGATCTGTTTCGTTTATTTTAAATGCGAATGCATTTCATAGTCGGGCTATGTCAGGCATCCGGCGTTGGCGTTGTGCGGCGTTGGCGTTGTCCGCGGAGGAGGAGGAGGAGGATAGGTTGAGGAGGTGTGCGCGCCGGCAGGTGTTAGATGTGAAGCATCTTATGGCGAAGCTTAATCAGGTGGTGGTGGTGTACGGCGTGACCGCCCTTACTGGGCATGCGCAAACCCTTTCAAAAAAAAAATAGATAGAAAACCTCCTCTCTCCCTCTCTCTCCCCTAGGCATCCCTCCCCGCGGCAACCACACCCTCACTGCGCATGCGCCTCCCCTCCTCTCTCCCCTGCTACGCTCCCCCTCTCTCCTCTAGGCATCCCTGCCCGCGCCGTCCACACTCCCCACTGCGCATGCGCGTCCCACCTCTCTTCTTCTCTCCTACGCTCCCCCCTCTCTTCTCTAGGCATCTCTGCCCGCAGCGTCCACACTCCCACTGCGCATGCGCACCCCACCTCTCTCTCCTCTCCTACGCTCCCCCCCCTCTCCCTCTCTCGCCTGGCGACGCCGACACAGGCAGCGTCTGCTAGCGAGTTTCTTGGTTGAAAAAACCGACTGCTCGCGCTGCACAACCGTTCACTGGCCACCCTATATATATGGCAATGAATCTTGACCTCCAAGGTGGTGCCGGTGGGAGATTTCTCCTGTGCGTTGTTGAACAATAAAAATTCGCAGCGTGCGCGTTAACTAAAAGCGGTCTGCGGCGGAGCTCGGCGGAGCTATATATGAAAAAAAAATTAAAAAAATAAATAAAAAAATTAAAAAAAACAACAAAAAGCAAAAAAAAAAGGCGCTCCGCCGTGCTCCCGACCGGGCTGCAGAAATTAGGCGCCTTTTCCTTCTTCAAACCACAACCACCATATATAAATGGAGTGAAGCGCGCGCGAAATGCATTCGCATTTCCTCACGATTCGCTTCGGGGAGGTGGGGGGCTTTTTTTTTGACGGGCCGACTTCGGTTCCAAAGGAACTGGCCCGGCTTTGTCTAATTATATTGTCACCTGTTCCTATGAGTTGTCGTCACATCAGAGCTTTTAAAACTTAAAAAAAAAGTTTAAAACCACGGGTATAAAAAATATTTACTTTAATCATTCAGTCAATGAATATAAGTGAGTCATTGAGTCAATTAACGATCGAATCATTGAATCAATCAATCCGAAGCTTTATTTTCCGACATAATAAAACATATTTTTTTTTATATTTGCTATTCTCACTGCAACATTACTGAATGATCCCGTCCTCTACGCACCACGTAATGATTGCCATGAGCCCGTTAGAAGGGTTCACATCTCATCATCCTCATCACAACTTGAATCTGGCGTCGCAGTTCCGCAGAAACCGACGGCGACATTGCACAATGTGCGTCGCTTCTAATGCGTTCCGAGAGCGTTCCTTGTACTTGAAGCCCCGCTGCTTCAGCATCCTCTGCATCGTCATTGTGGACACGGTCGGTAGCGTCTCGTCCTCTTCGAAACGCTGCACTACCTTGGCGATGGTTGGAATTTCACCTCTCTCAAAAAAGACGTACACCACCATCGAAAGACGCTCAGGTCAAAATCGTCCAGCTTCTTCACCCGATCACGGCCTTTCCAATAAAACGCTTCTTCAGTGGTAGGACTCTGCCCGCGTTCCCCGCCAGCGCTTTCCACCGATAGAGCGTTCGCTCGCTCACCTGGTAGGTTTTAAATGCGAATGCATTTCATAGTCGGGCTATGTCAGGCATCCGGCGTTGTCCGGCGGCGGGGTCCGCGGGGAGGAGGATAGGTTGAGGAGGTGTCCGCGCGCCGGCAGGTGTTATCTCTCCGCTCTCACTGCCTCTCCCATAGCAACAGCTGCGGGCGCGCGCGCTTATCCTCACCCCTAGCAAAGTGGAGAGGAGGAGCGCGCTCTGGTGCGTGAGGGCGCTCGCATCGCGGAAGCTCGGCGGAGCTCCCGCGTGTGTGGAGAGAGTGTAGCAGAGGGTAGGTGCAGTACTTCGCCGCTCCTTCTCTCGCCGTTCGCTCTCTCTCCTCCCTGCGCCCCACTCTCCCGTCCGCTCGCTCGCACGTATTTGCTCTTCGCCGTGGTCAGACGCGAGGCGCTGCTGCGTGCTACCGACCGGGATGCAGAAATTAGGCGCCTTTTCCTTCTTCGAACCACAACCACCAGACGCGGCGGTTGTGTTAGTGTCGCTTGCGCGGACTGGCCCGCTCGTCAGTTGATTTTTGCTCTTCGCCGTGGCCAGACGCGGCGGTTGTGTTAGCGTCGCTTGCGTGGAGTGGCCCGCTCGTCAGTTGATTTTCGCTCTCCGCCGTGGCCAGAGGCGGCGGTTGTGTTAGCGTCGCTTGCGTGGAGTGGCGCGAAATGCATTCGCATTTCCTCACGATTCCCTTCGGGGAGGTGGGGGCATTTTTTTCGGTCCTCTTGGTGAGTGAATACACGCTTGCACTCTCCCCGCACTCGACGCGAAGCGCTGGCGTTTAAAGCTATCTGCTTCGCGAGCTTGGGAAAATCGCGCACACTCGATGGATGGCTCACCGGCAGCAGTTCGTGGGACGCGTTGAAGACACACGACCAACACGGGCGACGGCATATTGCTGAAAAGCGGCACATCACCACCTCACAACATGCCTCCGCTAAGGCGCGTCCATGCGGGTTTTTAAATGCGAAGCATTTCTTAGCGAACTTCGGCGAGTTTGAGCGCATCCAGCTATCTATCTATCTATCTATCTATCTATCTATCTATCTATCTATCTATCTATCTATCTATCTATCTATCTATCTATCTATCTATCTATCTATCTATCTATCTATCTATCTATCTATCTATCTATCTATCTATCTAGCCGCCTACGACTTTGTGCTCTCCTGGCCGTATCGTTAATGGGATTTATACCAACTTTGGTATGGCATAACATGACCGTATGAAGAACATAAATGGCTGGTCATATAATGAAAATCATGATTAACTTGTCATGAAAAGTATGATTTACATGCCACGCTCATGGCGCGCTCGCGGCCGTTTCGTTAGCTTGCTATACATCAAATTTGGGATTGAGTGACGTGACTGTATGACGAACATAAATGACAAGTGGTAATATGGAAATTATGACTTGTCATGTGCGACATGACTTGCATGCTACGCTCATGGCGTGCTCGTGGCCGTTTCGTTAGCTTGATATACACCAAACTTGGTATTGAGTGACGTGACTGTATGACGAACATAAATGACTAGTGGTAATATGAAAATCATGACTTGTCATGTGCGACATGACTTGCATGCCACGCTCATGGAGCGCTCGCGGCCGTTTCGTTAGCTTGATATACACCAAATTTGGTATTGAGTGACGTGACTGTATGACGAACATAAATGACTAGTGGTAATATGAAAATCATGACTTGTCATGTGCGACATGACTTGCATGCCACGCTCATGGAGCGCTCGCGGCCGTTTCGTTAGCTTGATATACACCAAATTTGGTGTTGAGTGACGTGACTGTATGACGAACATAAATGACTAGTGGTAATATGAAAATCATGACTTGTCATGTGCGACATGACTTGCATGCCACGCTCATGGCGTACTCGCGGCCGTTTCGTTAGCTTGATATACACCAAATTTGGTATTGAGTGACATGAGTGTATGACGAACATAAATGAACATGCCACGCTCATGGAGCGCTCGCGGCCGTTCCGTTAGCTTGATATACACCAAATTTGGTATTGAGTGACATGACTGTATGACGAACATTAATGACAAGTGGTAATATGGAAATCATGACATCTCATGAGCGACATGACTTGCATTCCACGCTCATGGCGCGCTCGCAGTCGTTTCGTTAGCTTGATATACACCATATTTGGTATTGAGTGACATGACTCTATATAGAACATAAGTGGCAGGTGGTAACATGAAAATCTTGGCATGCATGTAATCTACAACGCCATTTACATGCCACGATCATGGTGCGCTTGCGTCCAGTTCGCTAGCTGGATATACACCAAAATTGGTATTGCGCGACGTGACTGTATGACGAACATAAATGATAGGTCCTAACACGTAAAACATGACATGCAAATTATGTAAAGCATGATCTGCTCCTTCCTGGCTGCTTCGCATTACATCGATTCCCACAGTGCGTGGGATCTGCCGGCTTTTTTGCCTTGCTTTCATGCGTCCATGGAAAGTTATTGCGCCGCGTGTTTATATTGCCTAAAATGCGGTTAGCTGCGTTCCCAAGTGCTCGTTGAGCCCCAGGAAAAGAGTTGCATGCTTTAAATTCCACGAGATACCCTCGCAAAGCAATTTATGTGACCAGTGGCTCAAGGCTATTTCGAGAGATGACTGGGTGCCAACAAGTAACCTTATAGTGCGCAGTAAGCAGTAACCAACAGAAACGCTGCCGCAAAGCTGCTTGAAAGGAAACCTCTGTTGCGAAAAGTTCTGAACCCTTAAACGCCCGTAGGGAACATATTTTTGACCAAGCTTAAATGCCTGTATCTCCAATACTTCCAAATCCTCCACACTGAGACGGTTGCTACATCAGAAGCGATGTCTGAGAATCAAGTGGACAAAATTTCAGCGACTGCAACGCAAGCAGCTGCGATGTGCCTCAGTTTCCGTTGGAGCCACCGACACTTTCCTTTATGAGCGGGAGTTCGTCGCGCGGGTTTTCACCAGCTGCGATAATTCGTGGATGAATATGTTTGCCTAAGGGAGAAAGCTCAGCGAAAGCATTTACTGAATGCCTCAAGTGGAGCGCTACTGCGAAAATAAAACAGCAAGAAAGACGGGACGAAAGACGCAGTACGACAGGACCAGTGCTGAAGGACCAGCACTGGTCTTGTCGTACTGTGTCTTTCGTCCCGTCTTTCGTGCTGTTTTATTTTCGCAAATGTCGCACCAGCTTGCCCAGACAAAAGCACTGTGAAGTGCTATTGTCTGGTCCACTTTTCGATCCTAATTTAATGAGGAACTCAAGTTATTGACATAGGGTCCCACTACAGTTCTTTTACTTTGGGACCCTCGTCTGTATATTTGTTGATCTTGTACTACATTTTTTGAAATCAATAAACTGAAACTGAAATTGACTTGTAACTGTGCAGTGGGAATATACTTCCCTACAGGCCTTCCACGATGCGAATCGACAGGATGCGATTTTCTCTTTTTCTAAAATAAAACGCGCTCGACAGTTCAAGAAACACTAGATTTGCACTTTTCTTTACCTGATGATGTAAACAACTTTTGTGACATTGCTCGCTCAAATGGTGATGCAATACACATTGACCATACGACTGCAAAGCAAGACGTTACCTCCTGGGACAGTTCTGGAAGGGATACTGTTGAAAATAAAAGGCAGCAATGCACGTGCCCTGAAGGCCTTTCAAGGTGACCGAAAAAAACTTTAGGTGTACCCGACCAAGTGCCGCCTTCACCTGTACTACATTTTCCTACAATACCATGAACCTTGAAACGTTGCTGGTGTCGTTTAAGTGAACAAAATGGCGAGAGGTCGAAGATTGTTTGCTCTTCGTGCAATGTTCACGGTCATGCCGTACGATGCTTTCAAAAGTTCCCCCCACTGATGCGGTTCTGCCAAAGGCCCATAGGGAAGTATATTCCCACCCTGATAATTTTAATTCAGCGTTGTATAAGGAAACTTTTGATGTTGCATTGTGTTCTTTGGATAATAAATAACGTTTTCAAAGAATCTTGCATCAATATTTACAATAGATACCTTATGGGCGTTTAAGGGTTAAACTCTAACCAAACTTTCTGCTAGGAAATGATTGGCATTTGTTAGACTAGCGCTCCTCCGTCTCACGTTACGAACGCGCAATCAAACGCCTGCACAAAGCAGCCAGATGCGCCGTTCCGCCGACACAACGTTGCCAACACCGTCGCTGTCACCGGTTCGGGCGGTACAGTTGCTAGCACCACCACACGGCGCCCACTCGAAGCGCGCGGCAGCGTTCCTCTAATGGCAAAGCTACCGACGTCCCAGGCATCGGATGTAACACTCCTTCCCTCCTATTCTGATGAGTGGCTATAACCCCAACGGTCCGGAGGTCTTCGATTTCGGCCACTGCTTCTAACGGTGATCGGTGGCGAAGAGTCAGAGCTGGGTGATGCTTGTGCTTGTGCCGGTACCAGTTGGGAATCCGGTGGCTCTGGTGAATTTGGCACTGATGCACAGGGCACAAGCACTTCCGCAGCATGCGGCAACTCAGTTTCACTACGTTCACACTTGCTGTCTGTTTCCAGAAAAGACTTTCGCAAATGATCGGCATGCACGTATCGCACACGGCCTCCGATAAGGACCAAATACGTGTTTGGCGATTTCACACATGTCACTTTTTCCGGGCAACCATTTAATAACTTCACCTCGAACTGAGCGCACCAAAAACAGCATCACCAACAGAAAAAGCCGGCAGATCCCACGCACTGTGGGAATCGATGTAATGCGAAGCAGCCAGGAAGGAGCAGATCATGCTTTACATAATTTGCATGTCATGTTTTACGCGTTAGGACCTATCATTTATGTTCGTCATACAGTCACGTCGCGCAATACCAATTTTGGTGTATATCCAGCTAGCGAACTGGACGCAAGCGCACCATGATCGTGGCATGTAAATGGCGTTGTAGATTACATGCATGCCAAGATTTTCATGTTACCACCTGCCACTTATGTTCTATATAGTCATGTCACTCAATACCAAATTTGGTGTATATCAAGCTAACGGAACGGCCGCGAGCGCTCCATGAGCGTGGCATGCAAATAATGTCGCACATGACAACTCATGATTTTCATATTACCACTAGTCATTTATGTCCGTCATACACTCATGTCACTCAATACCAAATTTGGTGTATATCAAGCTAACGAAACGGCCCCGAGCACGCCATGAGCGTGGTATGCAAGTCATGTCGCACATCACAAGTCATGATTTCCATATTACCAGTTGTCATTTATGTTCGTCATACAGTCATGTCACTCAATACCAAATATGGTGTATATCAAGCTAACGAAACGGCCGCGAGTACGCCATGAGCGTGGCATGCAAGTCATGTCGCACATGACAAGTCATGATTTCCATATTACCACTTCTCATTTATGTTCGTCATACGGTCATGTCACTCAACACCAAATTTGGTGTATATCAAGCTAACGAAACGGCCGCGAGCGCTCCATGAGCGTGGCATGCAAGTCATGTCGCACATGACAAGTCATGATGTTCATATTACCACTAGTCATTTATGTTCGCCATACACTCACGTCACTCAATACCAAATTTGGTGTATATCAAGCTAACGAAACGGCCGCGAGCGCTCCATGAGCGTGGCATGCAAGTTATGTCGCACATGACAAGTCATGATTTTCATATTACCACTAGTCATTTATGTTCGTCATACAGTCACGTCACTCAATACCAAGTTTGGTGTATATCAAGCTAACGAAACGGCCGCGAGCGCGCCATGAGCGTGGCATGTAAATTATACTTTTCATGACAAGTTAGTCATGATTTTCATTATATGACCAGCCATTTATATTCGTCATACGGTCATGTTATGCCATACCAAAGTTGGTATAAATCCCATTAACGATACGGCCAGGAGAGCACAAAGTCGTAGGCGGCTAGATAGATAGATAGATAGATAGATAGATAGATAGATAGATAGATAGATAGATAGATAGCTAGATACGCTCAAACTCGCCGAAGTTCGCTAAGAAATGCTTCGCATTTAAAAGACCGCCATATAACCCTTCGCTTGTCTGCAAACAGTTTCACTCTCTCCGCTTTGTCGGACAGCTCACTCCTAACATTTGGTTGAAGCAATGTCAGTCGAGTCCTCAGTTTGTGTCGCAGAAAGAGTTCGGCGGGCGTTTTACCCGTGAAGGTTTGGGCGTTGTACGGCAGGAAAACAAAAAGTTATCGATTCTATGCTGCAGCGATCGACATTTCCCTCTCTCTTCATCATCTAGAAGCTGTTTTAGAAGTGCTTTCTTCGTAGTTTGCACTGCTCGCTCAGCCGCACCATTCGATTGTGGGTGGTACGGTGGCGTGAGCGTGTGTTTTACACCATTCGCTTTTAAGAAGACTTCAAATTCTGCAGCAGTGAACTGAGGGCCGTTATCGGTAACCACCTCAGCTGGAAGCCCATGCGACGCAAACAGAGAACGTACAGCTTCCACAGTTTTCTGAGCTGTTGTTGAATGCATAATTTTTACTTCAAGCCATTTCGAATATGCATCCACAGCAATCAGGAACATGTGCCCTTCCTTAGCTGCAAAATCTAAATGCACTCTTTCCGATGGGAAATCGCTCACTCGCCCCTGACATAAAGGCGCTGGCTGCGTCGCCTGGAGTACCAACCGACATGTTTTACACTGGCGAACCACTTGTTCTAGAGCATTATGCCTGGCCACCACACCATTGAACGTGCCACTGCTTTCATTTTGGTAATAACCAAATGCTGCTCGTGCAAAAGAGCTAGAACCTCGGCTTGCAACCTTTCAGGTACTACGATCCTGTTGTTCGAAACGATGCAGCCATTATCAAATGCAAGTTCCAACCGACTAACCCAAAATGGCTGTAGCTCATTTGGAACGCTTTTTGGCCAACCGTGCCAGATCATGTTTCGAACGATCGTTAGGAGCCTGTCAGTCACGGTCTGTTGCGCGTTCAATATCTTTGGCTGTGAGTGGCAAGTCAGAGTAGAAAAGTAAAACATTTTGTCAGCCAGCTCTTCCGTGTCAGATAGCGGCAGGCGGGACAACGGGTCGGCATTAGCAATCGCTGTCCCCGGTTTATGCACTATTTTGTAGCAATAGTTAGCCGAAAAGGTCAACCATCTGTGCACTCTCGCGGTCGCCACAGCGCTTCCTTGCCTCTTTGGGTCGAACATCACTGTCAAAGGCTGGCGGAACGTTACCACCAAAAAGTTCTTTCATAGAGGTATTTATGGAACGTTTTTTTACCCCAAAGGCAATACTTAGGGCTTCATTCTCAATGTGACCGTAATTGCGCTCTGACGCAGTTAGAGACCTTGAGGCAAATGCTATTGGTTTCTCGACCCAATTCTCCACGTGCGACAGTACCGCTCCAACGCCATAATCTGACGCATCACATGTGATTTGAATGTCTTTGCGAACATCGTACAACTCAAGAACACTGTCATCGGTCAACAACGCTTTGCAGTTATTAAATGCATCGTCACACTGACGTGACCAGTGCCATTTGGTCTCTTTGCGTAGCAGCTCATGTAAAGGTTCCAGAACCATTGACAAATTTGGCAGAAATCTTGAGTAAAAATTTACCAAGCCTAAAAATGCTTTCAGTTATATCACATTGACTGGCTTGGGTGCGTTTTTTATAGCCATAACCTTATCCCTAGTAGGATGCAGACCATATTTATCAATTTGATCACCCAAATAAGTTACTCGGCTAACATTGCTTCAACGAAATGTTAGGAGTGGGCTGTCAGACAAAGCGGAGAGAGTGAAATTGTCTGGGGACAAGCGACGGGTGTATGGCGATCTTTTTCTGTCGGTAATGCTGTTTTGGTGCGCTCAGTCCGAGGTGAAGTTCTTAAATGGTTGCCCGGAAAAGTAACATGTGTGAAATCGCCAAGCACGTATTTGGTCCTTGTCGGAGGCCGTGTGCGATACGTGCATGGGGATCATTTGCGAAAGCCTTTTCTGGAAACGGACAGCAAGTGTGAACGTAGTGAAACTGAGTTGCCGCATGCTGCTGAAGTGCTTGTGCCCTGTGCATCAGTGCCAAATTCACCAGAGCCACCGGATGCCCAACTGGTACCGGAACAAGCACAAGCATCACCCAGCTGTGACTCTTCGCCACCGATCACCGTAAGAAGCAGCGGCCGAAAGCGAAGACCTCCACACCGTTGGGGTTATAGCCGCTCATCAAAATAGGAGGGAAGGAGTGTTGCATTCAACGCTCTGCGGCGTTGCATCGAACGCGCTGTGGCGTTGCGCCCAACGCGCCGTGGCGTTGCACCGAATGCGCTGTACGTTTGCATTTGAACATGCACCCGTGAAAGAGAGCGCGGCGATCGTGATTGGTGGACGTGTTTGTTTGTTCTGTGTATGTGCCGGCGCCGCCTACACTTGCCGTATTATCTGACGCTCATAAGCGGCAGCATGAGCGTTTTGCTGAGGGCCTAGGGGTACCTTCCGACGAGGTGGAGGAGTACTAATAGCGCCTCGTGGCCTCCGCGATCAGGTCAGAGCACGCTGTTCAGCTCCGCCCTTGAAGATCAGCTGCAGCTTGTTACCAGGGACCAGGCGGCGAGAGACGCATACGGATTCCAGTGAAGAGGGTACCACTTCCTTCCGGCGCAGGTGCCGAAAAGCTGATTCATTCATACGACAACGCGTTGATGGAGCTAATCGCAGAGGCCAAGAGCACCTGGCTAGCGAGGCGGTAAAGGGACCCGACGCGACGACGAGGCTCCGGAAAACTTATTCTGCCTGTTTTCTACATTAAAAAAGACGGTTGAAAATGTCAATATGAAGGTGGTTAACCACAGTTTCACTCACTGCAGTGAACTGGAGTGTAATGAACAGTTCGTGAGGAGGGCTATCGGCATCGCTGTCGCTTCACAGCGTTTCTGGAGGATGTCTTCTGATCTAGGTATATTTTTAGAAGCTTTTCAGAACGCAAAATACTGCGTATAAAATACCCACGTGATTTTAGGATAAACCGCTGCAGCTACAAGAACTATCAATGGTGAGCTCTATGTCACGGCGCAAAAAGGTAGGTCAAGAAAAGTCGGTTATTAGTCCCTTTAACGTCACAACGCGACTCGTGCTGTGAAAGGAGCTGTAGTTGAGGGCTGCGAATTATTTCGATCACCTATCGTTTTTTTACCGCGCACTGCAATTCCACAGTACACGGACCTTTAGTATTTCGCATTCATCGAAATACCCGTCGCGGTGGACTATACCTCGCGACAACTTTCTGTGGCAGCACAGCCAAAGCTACGAAGCCGAATCACGCACTTTTTTACTACGCGTCTGCATGTAGACCGCGAACGCTAACTTTGACATACTACGTAGCATAAAAGGAAACATAAAAACAAAAGATGTAGATATTATGGTGAATATCGTTCGCATTGTTATCAAGAAAACTTATCCGTGCGGGAGTTTCGTTTTTTGCTGTTTCTGGTTTTCTGGTTTTCAGGTGTCATTTCACTTTTTTCCTGCCCGAGTAAACAACGATGGCGTCGTTCGGTTGCGGCAAGTTCACATCGTGGCTTGTGAGCGAGGATGAGTGCGCGTTCGCTAGGTTTTCTGTATTCATCGAGCAGAAGGAAAAGAAGACAGCTGTGTGTCGTCAAATATTTTGTTCCCCGCATGTGCTATCACGGAGAAAGAAGTTGTGTGTGAGTGATACCGGCAGCGCAAGTGGGTGTCTCATCGCGATAGCCACCTTGAAAGTGACACCGGCGACCTGTCAGTCTTCAGCAAGACCAGCTGCTTGAAAGCAAAATTGCGATTGGAAACTGTACGTAAAAACGATGTCCCTTTTCATAAATTGCGTTGCATACGTGACTGGTGTTTCGGTTGCCTGATATTGCTCGTAAAATAACGCTAAAGATCGCGTACTGTAACACTGTACCCGTCAGCGTCTACGGCGGGAGCGGTTCTTGGCGCTTTCCAATGACAGCGATTTTGGAAGATAAAATCACCAGTGTAAAGCTTCGCCTGGGCAACAAGCGCGTTCATGTTTATTATGCGGCTAACTGCCAAAACAGCGTTCTTGACCGAGTAAGGAGTGCGTTTCACCCGCTTGGATTTACCACGGCCGTGGATTTACGAACGTGGGACGCCCGCCTGTGACCAGTCATGGCCAAGATATCTGCGACCCATCGATGTCTTCGCGTCCACAAACAAATTAACGTGAGTGTCTCCAGAAAGCTGTTGCGTCTCCAAAAGAAGGAAAACGACGATACCGACCCTGTATTCACCGAAATTTAGAAGATGGTATCTTGCCATTGCGTTCAATTTCCTATCCCACATCCTGCTCGCCCATGCGCCTTCGGTCTTTTTTTTTTTCAAAATAAATCTTACCGCTTCAATAAAGCTGCTTCCTGTGTTCCTTAGCAATAAAAAATATTTTATTGCTTTGCAAAAATATGCGAGCATGCAAATCCAAGCATTACTTTTACACGTGGGCTTGAACCGCTGGCAGTTAACTATGCTCGAATTCGCAGAAAACAGCAATGATTCCACGTATTTTTCCTTCACTGCGTTCATAGGTATCTGAAGGCTTGTCATAGCTTTCGATTAAAGCTACATATAACCTATCTTTTAATACACTATTTCAAAAATAACATCATAAACCTTGGATGTTCGTGCGAAAACGTACATGTTGGATGCGCTTGCGAAACCGAAACCAAAATCGCCCGCAAACGGACTACTTGGCGTTGTAACACATGTGCAGAAGCTCCGCCCACGTAGCTTTGGCTGTGCTGCCACAGAAAGTTGTCGCGAGATATAGTGGTTACGGTCCTTAACTGCTGACCCGAAGGTCGCGGGATCTAATCAAAGCCGAGGCGGCCGCATATCGATGGAGGCAACATGCTAGAAGCTCGTATATTTATATTTAGGTGCACGCTATAGAACCCCAGGTGGTCATAATTCCCGGAGCCCTCTACTACGACGTGCTTTGTAACCATATCGTTGTCTTGAGATGCAAAATCCCGGCAATTCTTAATAATTTCCCTACCGCAAAAAGACCGCCACAGCCGAATTCGTATCCGCGTCTTTCTTGTCAGTTGCCGAGCACCGTAACCACTCGGTCAGCGCGTTGACCTACTAAGCGTTACAAATAATTACGATTTCCTATTGATTCTAAGGTGCAGGCATTATCAAAATGCTTACGTAAACGCCTTGTATGTAAATTGGCTGCTCCAGCAATTTTTGAGAAATAGTATATATTTCTTCCATTGCAAACTTGGCGGCCGTTCTTATTTGTAGGGGCACGTTAATTCCACGGCTTTGCTCCGTTGTGCTGTAACAATTGTGGTTCAGTGCAGCCTACATAGTGCTGCCAGTATAATCGTTTACTGAACTGCGGCTTGAGTACCACGTAAGTACGCACCTGCATATTTTCTCCGGTAGCGCGAAAGGCTGACCAAAACATCGTCAAATTACCTGCTCTTTGTAGTGTATGGGAACATACATCTTAGTAAGACGCATGTTCAGGATCGCGGTGTATAGAGTGTCTGAATGTGAAGCCGTCGGCCGAGTGGCGTACTGTCGGATAATGTACAGACGCCGTGTGCGAGGTAAGCAACAGGTGAAATTTTCATATGTTTAAGTCATTGTGGCCGCGAGGTATTTCATCCGCGTGAACAGCAGGTATGTGCTTCTGTTTCCGCCAGTACAAAGCTCATTGTGCAGTCATTCAAGCAGCCCGCGCAGCAGTCACACGAAGCGGCATGCTATGGTCGCGCTCACCATAATCAACAACGCACGTACAGCTCACAAGACCAAGTAAGAGGTAGATGTTCGCGGGAAAACAGCTAGTTTTTTTTTTTTTTTCATTTTATAATGCTATGACCGTTTACTGAAAGTGACAAGAAAAATGCTGACAGAGAGAACGCAGGTAAACCAACGCGAGCAGTGTCATTCAGTTGAGAAATCTCGCACAATACCCGCCTGACTTAATGCGTGTGGGCATACTTTCAAGTGAAGCCGATGGTGGCGCCATGCGAAAAGCATTAAAACAGTAAGCTTGAGCGTGGAGCTCAATGTACGCACCGTGCCTAGCTTGAGCACTCCACTATTTTAATCGGAACGGAGTTTCTTTCTTGACACAGCACGGTAATGACGACACGCTAAGCTGCGTAATTGCGTCGCTGCGCAGGCCACGCACCTATGATGCTTCTCTCCACTGCCCACTGTGCTTCGAGCCTGGTGCTGGTGAAGTACCGATGCCGAGGCACTTTGGTGCCGCGCAACCAGCCGCCGCACACGTGCTCGTAGAAGTCTTCACACGGCAGTACCGAATCTGTCATCGTCTCTGTGAACGCGGTCACTGATGGCAGTGAAAGAATAATTGACAAAGACAATTAGTGAATCTCTTTTTTCTGCGTCAGTGATCTCATGGTATCACTGTTTTAGCGTTATTTATCCATCTTTTACCATGTACAGCAGAAATGTCCTTTTATTTATTGTTAAGTGACAAGTGTATAGTTTGATCCTGCATACACTGCAGAGAAAGGTACAAGATGTAATGGCAATAGATTTTGGCAAATGATAGAGATTCTTTGATTCCGAGAATTTTTCTTTCAATTACAGATGTGTCTGACTGCAATGAAGTGTCTATAGAACTCACACGTCGACAAACGCTGTCAGCCACTTGCTCGCTACCATGTAGTTGATAAAATGTCATGGTTGGCTAGAATTTGTGCTAAATAAATTTTAGCTTCTCATACCAGATTTCCTAAATGTCACAGCTTCGACTTATAGGAATGCAAATACTTGTAAAAAATTTGTGTTGCAACGTTTCCTGTAAAGTCTACAATACAGAATTAATATCGTTAAAAGCAGCGAAGTTTCTTCCCGGAGATTTTCTTTTCAACAAAAAGAAAACCTCATTAGCTAAACGTGCATTTATTATGTCTACTAAAACAGCCTGCGAGACGGCTGATAATTTCGGTAGTAATTATCTCGTCAAATTTCACTGCTTTATTACACTGCATATTCGTAGTAGCGGTATCGTACTAGTAAGTCATATGTACACAACTGCTGCTAATTATAGAAATAGTTAGCATAATAGAGCCATAACATAGGCCGTCCTTTTTTGAATGAAACCATCTAATAGTGCTGTTTCAGCCCTTTCAGTAATGAAAGATTTTTAATGGGCAGAAAGTTTTTATTGGTCGATTTTGCTTTTTGACAAACACCAGAGCACGAAAAAAACTGCCAGGCCTGCGCGGAAAAGCACAGCACAGACACAACGAAAGCTGGAATAGCGCCATTTCTACAACCCGTTGCAAGCTTTCTTGGGGATACTAATACGAGTACGCTTGCAAAGTACCCACTACTCCATTAATTGATTCAGTGGCTGATGACGATGAAGAATTAGGGCTGAGCCCTTTGGAATGGGCTGGAAGCATTCAAAAACCCACTCGTAATGTAATTCATATTGTGTCACGCCTGGTTACACAATTCGCATTCTGTCTTCTACCACGTTATATTGCCTATGTTAACACGGTTATTTCCAGGCATAACGCTTATATAGGGTTTTTGCGCGCAGGAGTTTCGAGCACCGGCATGGCTCAGTGGTAGAATCCGGGGCTGGCACGGAGCGGACCCAAGTTCGAACCCCGCTCCATCCCGGATATTTTTTCTTAATTCATGCGATAGCAATTACGGACACCAGCGGCGGCGGCGGCGGCGACGGACAACTACGGCACCCTTGTTGTGATCTCATAACAGCTTTCGCTGTAAAAAAAGTATCTCAGCACCCCACCGCTATCCAAAAAAAAAAAAAGGTGTCATGTACTATATATGCAGTGGAAGTCGGGGGTACAGTCGTTAGACAGGACACTGGTAAGCTATCCCAAGAGACGAAAAACCTCATTAAGAAACGTCAAACCATGAAATCCTCAAATGCAACAGACAAAATAGAGCTGGCGGAGCTTTCCAAGTTAATCAATAGGCGTAAAGTAGCCGACATAAGAAAGCATAATATGGAGAGAATTGAGCATGCTCTAAAGAACGGAAGAAGCCTCAAAGCTATGAAGACAAAACTGTGCATAGGCGAAAAATCAGATGTATGCATTAAGGGACAAGGAAGGCAAGGTCACAACCAATATGGATAGAATAGTTGAGGTAGCGGAAGAGTTCTACAGAGATCTGTACAGCAGCCCAGACAGTCAGGATGATAACGTAAGAAGCAATAATAGCCCAGAGGAATCTGACATCCCACCAGTATTGACAGCAGAAGTAAAGAAAGCCCTAAAGGGAATGCAAAGAGGCAAAGCCGCTGGTGAGGATCAGGTAACATCAGACCTGTTGAGAGACGGTGGAGAGATTATGTTAGAAAAACTGGCCACCCTGTATACGAAGTGTCTCTCGACAGGGAGGATACCAGATTCTTGGAAGAATGCCAACATCATCTTGATCCATAAGAAAGGGGACGTCAAGGACCTGAAAAATTCCAGGCCCATCAGCTTACTGTCCGTTGTCTACAAGCTATTTACAAAAGTAATTGCTAACAGAATTAATACGGCATTAGAATTCATTCAACCAAAGGACCAGGCAGGATTTCGTACAGGCTTCTCAACAACAGACCATATTCATACTATCGGTCAGGTGATAGAGAAATGCGCGGAATACAACCAACCCCTATACATAGCCTTCATAGATTACGAGAAAGCATTTGATTCGGTGGAGACATCAGCAGTCATGCAGGTAGAGCTGTGCGCCGCCGCGCCGCGCCGCCGCCGCCGCCTGTTTTGGCTCACGCCGCTCGCGCCGCCGCCGGAGTCTCGAGAATGACCACGCCGCCGCCGCCGCCGAACAAGAACTGCGGCGCGCCGCCGTTAGTCCTTTATTTTATTCCTAACGGAGAATCCGGACATAGAATACATCACGTCACCGGGGTAGCTCTTCTCGATGCGTCCATGTGATTGACTCCTTTTCAGCCGCCGCTGATTGGTGGGAACTCGGCCAGCAGCGCGCCCTCTCTTTCGGTTCTTACTCTTCAACGTAAGAACCGAAAGTTTTCACAACTCTCGACTCAAATTAAAGGAACGGAACGCGCATCAACCACAGAGAGGGAAAAATAGGAGAGTGCGCGCCTAGCAGCTATAAGCAAACCTCTTCTGAAGCCGCTATGTCCTATGGCTCGTGTCAGAATATTCTCCATGCCTTTCCCTTTTTCTTGGTGAGCTCATGGAAAAAAAAAAACGAAAATTCACGAGAGCGCGCGCCTAGCGTACACAAACCAACCTTCTTTGACGCCGCTCCCCCCTCGTGCTCTAAGCTCTAGTCACAGTTCCCAGCATGCTCCCTGTTCCATTTTTTATAGCTGGGGAGTTACTCTCAATGTGTCCCCCTATAGTGGACTGTCCATTTCGGCCACCGCTGATTGGCCGGAGTTCGGCGACCGGCGCGCTCCCTGTTTCTGGGTCTTCTTCCGCCACGTCATTTTGATGTCACGAAGCTTTCACAACTCTCGACACTAATGAAAGGGACGGAGTGCACTTCAACACAACGCACGCAGCGCTCAGTCATCCGCTTTTGGGCGTATATCTCGGAGGCCGAGCATAAATTCTGATCGCGTAAGCCATCGAATTAGGTTGAATGCGGCCGCCCGTCTAACACACCTGTGAAGGTCGGTACGCATTCCCTGCATTGTTCTCAAACATCTGGGACACATTCATATGCAAGTTCAGACTCCACGAGTTCCTATTTCTGTAAATTTCGTCCACTTTTTACGGTTGGAATGCGCTGCCGGGTTCCGTGCATCGACGTGGTCAGGAGCAAACATCACGGTTCACCGCTTTTTCGAGCAACTGAATGCGCTGTGCCGAAATGGACTGTGGACATCTCCTTTAGATGAACACAAAGAGAACAGCTACCTGGACGTTGTCGTATCTTTGTCTCCTCCAGACGTCTCAACAGTATCGCCTGATTCGTGGAGTCTTGGACCTACTACATTGTGCACAGATAAATAATATAGATAAGTAATATATATCGATGGGTTAATGCATTCTTGCCTTTCATTTTTACTCGAGTAAGTCGATAACTGAATAGAGAAGTAAAGGCAAAGAAAAACTTTGAATAACCGACAGCTGAGCAAGTTGGTGACTATTCATGTTAAAACGACACGACGTGAAAACACTGACACCCACCAGTTATCTCTCCCGTGGACCATCACGCGCGACTGACTGATGGGTATCGCCTCTTGCCTGGCAATGCGCAGATAAGTATTTTAAGTCCGGGGCACTTTAGGGGTTCGGGCTGTCATCTACTGTCATTGTATACTGTCGTAGCTTTGCGAAACGCAGGCAAAACCACATATAGCATAGCCATCTGTAGCATATTGAGCGCGCGCTCGTGCCAAGAAGTCTTCCTTTTAGTTCTTCGAGCGCCTTGACGATATTCAGTGCGGAGCACTTAGGGGTCCCGACTCTCGTTTGCTGTCGTCGCTTGGCGTAACACAGGCTAACACGTAAAAAAAAGAAAAAAAAAGAGAAAGCGAGCAAGAAATAGAAAGAGAAAATAGGAAGAAAAATAGAAAGAGCAAGAAAGGCAAAGAAAAATAGATAAAGAGAGGGAAGAAATTAATAGAAATAAAGACAGAAAAAACGGAAACAGCGAAAAAGAAAGAAAGCGAAGAGGAAACAAAGAAAACTGAGGAGAAACAGAGATGGCTGCCCAGCTCCGCACTTCCTTTAGGTTTAGCACCACTAGTGTGAAGCTGTCTTAATATCTTTTTTTTGTCTACCTTCTTTTCCGGCCGCTTTACAATTTTTTAGTTAGCGGCGTTCGCGGTGTCTTGACTACTCTCTTGTGTCCGTGTTTGCACTCCCTGTCTTTATGAGGGCCCCAAAACGGCCCCTGAAAATACAAAATCGAGCGCGTTATTCTCTTGGCGTTTCTCTCTCTCTCTCTTTTTGCGCCCTTCGTGACGCCAGAATGGTGATTCACGTGACATGATTAGAGCGCATACTTTCCATTGGTTCAGATACGAGAAATATCAGTTGTGAATTGTCTCCTACCTCGCTTTGCCATGCATTCACCCACTCATTTTTCCTCATCTAGCATGATTATCGAGCATGATGAACTGATTTCGCTCCATTTTGTGAGTTTCCGATTGGGCGAGCGGAGATAACAGAGTGTAGCCGACAAGCTCGAAATCCTGATAGGCTCAACGCTAAGCGCTAACATTATGCACTTGCTTTATGAAGAAATAAGTGCCTAGGAGATATCGACTGTAATAATTGTAGTCAAGGCGAGAACGAAACTGGAAGAGGCACCGGATTACTTGATTCTTCCAACGGAGAAACTCTTTACAGCGAAGACGATGCAGCTCTCCAGAAAACAGGTCATTCCGCTTCCACGGTTTTTGTACATTTTTTTTATTGTGATAACAATAATATGGATACTCTGTACAGGTTTTCATCGTCGCCGTCATATTCCGTATATAGTTCAAATCGATAACTTCTGTACGCGCATCTTATGCTGTGCCCGCCAGTAAAAGCTCGCGAGCGCTAGCAAGGAACACGGCTGAAACATAGATGAAACAAGCTGCCCATCTTGGTCACACGGAGGGCGCATGCGATAACATCACTCCGCGTGCGAGGCCTGCCATCGATTGCTCCTCAACCAGAAAAGAAGCGCCCTGTCCTTATTTCGCTGGACGAAGGAGTATGAAGGAACGCCGGTGTGGAGGGGCTGCGTGGCTCGAGCCGCAACTGTGAACTTTGACTGTAAGGGCGCGGTCACGAACTCGGGCACGCGCGCTATCTCGGCAGGCATAAGCAAACGGCTCGTATACGTATCCCTTCTACGTGCTGTGATCTCACCACCTCGTGCTGTGACCATTGATACGACAAACTGCACGAAAACCGCTTCCTTCCCAGGAGCGGCCGTATTCCCATACACCAGCGTATTGCAGTTTCGTGAGATGGGATGAAAAAGAGCTAGGTGATAGTCTTTAGTTCGTTAGAACGTTACATGTTGCTATCGCATTCACAGCTTCACCCTTTCGGAGAAACCTTTTTTTTTTACTTCAAAATTCGAGGGACAGAATTCTCTCCCCCACCAACGGCGCGCCGCCGCCGGCGATTTTGGGACCGGCGCACAGGTCTACATGCAGGCACTGCGGAATCAGGGCATCGACGAAGCCTATATAAACATAATGGACGAAATCTACAGCGGATCCACAGCCACTATAGTCCTCCATAAAGAAAGCGACAGAATCCCAATAAAGAAGGGCGTACGGCAGGGAGACACGATCTCTCCAATGCTATTTACCGCGTGTTTACAGGAGGTTTTCAGGGCCCTAGATTGGGAAGAGTTAGGGATAAGAGTTAATGGAGAGTATCTCAGTAACCTGCGATTCGCTGATGACATTGCATTGATCAGTAACGCGGGAGACGAATTACAGCTCATGATTACTGAACTGGATACGGAAAGTAGAAGAGTAGGTCTGAAAATTAATATGCATAAAACTAAAGTAATGTGGAACAATCTTGGCAGAGAACAGTGCTTTGCGATAGGTGGCGAGACACTGGAAGTTGTAAAAGGACTACGTCTACTTAGGACAGGTAGTAACCGCGAAACTAGAAGAATAACTAGAAGAATAAGGATGGGATGGGGCTCATTCGGCAAGCATTATCAAATCATGAATGGTAGTCTACCACTATCCCTCAAGAGGAAGGTATATAACAGCTGCATCTTACCGGTACTTACCTACGGAGCAGAAACCTGGAGACTTACAAAGAGGGTTCAGCTTAAACTGAGGACGACGCAGCGAGCGATGGAAAGGAAAATGATAGGTGTAACCTTAAGAGACAGGAAGAGAGCAGAGTGGGTCAGGGAACAAACGGGGGTTAAGGATATTATAGTTGAAATCAAGAAGAAGAAATGGATATGGGCCGGGCAGGTAGCACGTCGGCAGGATAACCGCTGGTCATTAAGGGTAACTGACTGGATTCCAAGAGATGGCAATCGCGTGAGGGGGGAGACAGAAAATTAGGTGGGTAGATGAGATTAAGAAGTTTGCAGGTATAACGTGGCAGCAGAAAGCACAGGGCCGGGTTGATTGGCGAAACATGGGAGACGGCCTTTGCCCTGCAGTGGGCGTAGACAGGCTGATGATGATGATGATGATGATGATGATGATGATAACTATATATAGGACGGCGCGCTGCATTAATAAGCGCCTTCAGGAGCACACCAATTCTTTGACTCAACGCACTGGGATGCACCTGCCTATGGGCTCTGCCAGTCGTGTAAAACGACAGGAAAATGAAAATGCATGCCACTTTTCACGCAGGCCAAGATTGTCGACCGCGCAAATGTCAGAAAGGCACGTGAAACAATCGAAGCCTTGCATCTGATACGATACTGGCATGATACGATACGGGTGTGTCAGTGAAGCTTGTTTACACCTGTGCAAGAAAGAAGTTGAATTTCTTGATCGTTAAGTTGTCATCCACGATGTACGGTTATGTTTGATGGTTGCGCATGCGCTTTGCCTTTGCGGGAAAGAGGTGTGATCCAAGTAAATCAGTTGTTAGTCGGCACTGGTCCCGTCCACTTCTTTCTTCTTGTGTCGTGTTTCCAGACGTAGTTTTGTGTTTTCCGTCCCTAAACATTCTCTGAAGACACAGAGAGCACGATCATATTATGCTCTTCTGGCGTTTTCTGTCTCTTAGGCGCAATTCATGATGTCCGCAGTCTGTTCACTTGACATCATGAAATGATAAGCTCTCGATTGCTCCATATATGAGGGATATAAGTTGCGAATTCTCGCACCCTGCTTTGCCATGCAGTCCCACGCGCGTTCTTTCTTGCCTCGCATGACTATCGTGCGCGATCAGCTGATTTCACTTCGTTTTGTGCGTTTCCGACCGCGCAAGAGGAGATCACAGCATGTAGTCGAAAAGCGCGAAATTCTGATAAGCTTAATGCTTAGTGCTGATATTGTCCACGTTTTTATAGGGAACTACAGTGAAACCTCGGTGATACGATCACAGCTCATACGAATTTCGGGGTGATACGAATTTTCCTTTCGTCCCGGCCAAGGCCCATTGGCCTGCAGTGTAGTGGAGTACGGTTGTTGCGAACCGATTTTCACTCCGTGACGTTTGATACGAACGTACGCTACCGCCCAGGTACGAAGAGGTGCTGTCCGCGCTGTCGCGGAAGACGCGCCAAGCACGTGCGAGCGCGGGAACGCAAGCGCGGCCAGGTGCGCCGCATCGCCAAATCGTCAAAATCACGGTGTAAGAAAAATACTTTTCTTACAGTCAGAATAAACCTTCAGATACGCGTCACGGCCTGCGAGATTGTGTGCGGGAATCTTTGAGGCTCTTATGCACCTCCGTGTGTCTTCGCTTTTAGATTACAGAGGACATTGGCGCCATGCTTTTTTTTTCTAACGCGTCGACGCGGGCTGCTGTCGTTGTACTGTGTTTACACGTGCCTGCCTCGTGCATCAGACACCTTATCAAAGGTGGACGAGGACCGAACGAAGGCGTGGACGGTCTTGGCGAAGGAGTCAGGCCTCACAACGTCAACATGCGCGACTGTTGAGATAGCACTTGTGCGGGCACGGCCGTAAATATCCTAAAAACATCCCCAACACTTCCTCGATAACAAAATCATAACATAAGACCGTGGTTCTGAAATTTTGTGGCCTTGATCTATCGCGTCAAAGCGCTTCTTTCGTTACTTTCACCGCAGTACTCAGTTGTCTTGCGAAAAAGCATACTAAAATTTGTTAGCGGCTACTGCTGTCAGGGGCACCTGGTTCATTAATTAAACACGCGCGTACGGGCCGTATAATTGCGAGAGCTGGTATGATTGCCGACGTCGAAAAACTTAACTGACAATCATTCAGAGTTCTTCCTGACGTTGCTGCGGCCCAGAAAAACAATAAACGAAAATGTACGCCAGCTTTCTTTTCTCCCATGCTAATTTTCCATGTTTTCTGGTGATACGAATTTCGGGATGATACGAATATTTTTAGTGGTCCCGTGAGATTTGTATCAGGCGAGGTTTCACTGTAGCTTGTGCCTGTAAGATAGCACCTGTAAAAAGGATAGTGACGGCGAGAAAGAAACCACAGTCTCTTCTTTCAACTCGGAGTGGTTTATGGGCCCTTCAAGGTAAATCTACAGGCAATAAAACAGTCACATAGTGCCTTGAGTCTGGCCCAGTACATTTGCATTCAGTGTTTAACTATTCATTTCGTCAGTGTATCATATACAGTGAAACCTCGGTGATACGATCACAGCTCATACGAATTTCGGGGTGATACGAATTTTTCTTTGGTCCCGGCCAAGGCCTATTGACCTGCAGTGTGAAGGAGTACGGTTGTTGCGAACCGATTTTCACCCCGCGACGTTTGATACGAACGTACGCTACCACCCAGGTACGAAGAGGTGCTGTCCGCGCTGTCGCGGAAGCCGCGCCAAGCACGTGCGAACGCGGGAACGCAAGCGCGGGCATGCGCGCCGCACCGCCAAATCGCCAGAATCATGGTGTAAGGGTCAGAATAAACTTTCAGAGACGCGTCACAGCCTCCGAGATTGTGTGCGTGAATCTTTGAGGCTCTAATGTGCCTCCGTGTGCCTTCGCGTTTAGATTACAGAGGGCATTGGGGCCATGCCTTTTTTTTTCTAACGCGTCGACGCTGGCTGCTGTCGCTGTACTGTGTTTGCACGTGCCTGCTTCGTGCATCAGACATCCTATGAAAGGTGGACGAGGACCGAAAGAAGGCGAGGACGGTCTTGGCGAAGGAGTCAGGCCTCACAACGTCATCATGCGCGACTGTTGAGGTCGCACTTGTGCGGACACGGCCGTACATACCCCAAAAACATCCCCAACCCCCCTCGCGATAAGAAAATCATAACATAGGATCGTGGTTCTGAAATATAGTGGCCTTGATCTATCCCGTCAAAGAGCTTCTTCCGTTACTTTCACCGCAGAACTCCCGCGTCATGCAAAAAAAGCATAAAATTTGGAAGGGGCTACTGCTGTCGCGGGTCACAACGCACCTGGTTCATTAATTAAACACGCTCGCACGGGCCATATACTTACAAGTGCTGGTATGATTGCCAACATTTAAAAACTTAACTGACAATCATTCAGAGTTTTTGCTGACGTTGCTGCGGCCCTGAAGAACAGTAAATAAAAATGTACGCCAGCTTTCTTTTGTCGCATGCTAACCTTCCATGCTTTCTGGTGATACGACTTTCGGATGATAAGAATATTTTTGGTGGTCCCGTGAGATTCGTATCACCGAGGTTTCACTGAACTTATTTACGCATTTAGAGATGAGTATATACGGGCTGGTGAACTCGAACATCAACCAACTTTCAAAAGTCGGCGCTGTGTCTCAGATGCGTAATGTCAATGGCATCTTTTACGTGCCATCAACCCATACCGTGTAACAAAAGTGTAGTGGAGCAGATGCACCAGCGGGTATGCGCCTGTGAAAGAGGACGAGAAAAGACCCGCGCTGTGTTTGCGCGAGAGCCTGTGCCGTCTTTGCCAGCCGTGCATTGCTTTACTGTACGGTCTTCGTTCGTTACGCCTTCGTAACCCCCAATGAACCTCATCACAAAAGTAATGACCGGTATTTATTGTGCTCAAATATGACGAAAAAAACTTCCCCATCTCCCGCTAAAGGGAACCATGTGTGGATGCGAAGCAGCGGGGAGATAATTAGCTTGAGCGGGAGGAACGTCGCCGCTCTCGTTTCACGGCAGCGGTCCGGGCGCTCATCGCGGCGCTGCACAGGAGAGAATGAGGCGCGCGCGCTTCGTCATTTTCATACCGCGGAACTACCGTGGCTTTCCCAGCGGAGTATGCAGCTGTCGCACCACCTGTCGTGCGCGCCGCTCCGTAGAGGATTCCTAGAGGAGAGAACGGGGTCACCGTAGGAGAGGAGAGAGAGAGGGGGAGGAGACGTGCATGCGCTGTGGGGGGTGTGGGACGCGGGAGCCGCTCCGTGGAGTAGAGGATTCCTAGAGGAGAGAGGGGGGTGAGGACGCGAATGCGCTGTGGGGATGTTGACGCGGGCGCCGCTCCGTAGAGTAGATGATTCCTAGAGTAAAGAAAGGGGGTGAGCGTAGTACAGGATAGGGGGGAGGGGACGCGCATGCGCTGTGGGGGGTGTGGGAAGCGGGGGCCGCTCCGTAGAGTAGATGATTCCTAGAGTAGATAAAGGGGGTGAGCGTAGGAGAGGACGCGCATTGGACTAAGCCCCCTCCAAACACATGCAAGCAAGATCTAGGAATGGGGTCAACCTGGGCGACAGACACCACCTGCCTAGCCATTGCTTAGCAGCCACTCTGTGCTCTCGGCCATGACTCTGTTGACTGTGGTAGTGGTTGACGGCCTTCATATTACTACAGTGTTCTGCTTCGCCGAATGGGTGCTTCCCTACTTCATGAAAGTGGCCGGAAACGGGACGCCGGAGGGACGGACATAGCCCAGCCCCCCTACAAACACATGCAAGCAAGATCAAGGGATGGGGTCAACCTGGGCGACAGACACCACCTGCCTAGCCATTGCTAAGCAGCCTCTCTGTGCTCTCGTCCATGACTCTGATGACTGTAGTAGTGGTTGACAGCCTTCATATCATTACAGTGTTCTGGTTCGCATAATGGGTGCTTCCCTACTTCATGAAAGTGGCGGGACGCGGGACGGGGGACGGGGGACGGGGGGACGCGGGACGCGGGACACGGGACGCGGGAGGGACGGACAGAGCCCCGAGCATAAGATGCTTCGCATCTAAAAATAAATGTAAACCGCATAGGAGTCAGTGTTCATAACTTCTGTTCTTGTCTGACATTGTTGTGCATGTTAATAATTAGTAACAACTATCATGAGTGCGAGTCAAGCAGCTCACTCAAAAGAAGGAAGTGGAAAGACGCAAGAAAAAAAAAGCCTTCAATAGTAGATCGCGATAGAGTAATCGGGCCTCGTGCGCATAGCCTTCTGAACTCCTTGCCTGCTTCGGTTCTTGGTGCATGCCTCAACCGTGCCGTAAGGAAACGAACGACTGCACGCGTCCAATGTTGGCTGTTTCAATGTATTGTAGCGCCGCGCTGCCGCGTAAAAGAAGACGACATCCGCGTGGCTCGTGATGCGCGAGCCACGAGGAGAACAGAACGCCTTGGCTCTTGGCCTGACTGGACGCGGCAGCCGCTACCGCCTCGCTACGTCTGCGTCCAAATAAATCTACGACCACGGCATGGCTTAGTCAGCCACCGTCTCGTCTCCTTTCACTACCGTATCATTGAATGCCTATAGCAAGCACAGTTGTTAACGGCCCACTACGCCATAATTAGTATTCCTTTTGTGAATCAGCGAAGGGCCCACTACGCGTTCGTAGGGAAACACGCGAACCTACGCAGCTGTTCACTTTATTGATGGTTCTGTTGCTGCTGATGAGTAAATATGTCTGAGTGCTTTGTAATGGGTGGGCCCCGGTTCCGTCATGGGCGGAGCCACCAACTTCATTGGGGGGGGGCTCCGGCTTCCCTGTCACTGGGCCCTTAAAACACCAACTCGTTGCTCAGTTCGCATCTTTTGACGCCTGTCGCGATCCTACGCTTCTGCTCCGCAATATATGATGCGTCAAGGAGACTCCTTCCAGTATATGACGTTCATATTGTCACGTGGTCGCGACGTAGACGATGGCAGAGATGGCGTGTCCACAAAGAAACTCTTTATTTGGCCGAACTTGTGGACAGGAAAACGAAAAGTCAGATTACAGCAATACACACTGGCAATGATAGCGGCGAGCAGAGCGTCGGCCGTCGATCAACTAATCATCGTTGGGATGCGCCGTGTTTTATAATACATCACGCATGGAACTTTCTAGCCTTATCAATAGTGGTCGCGCAAGCTCTAGAATAAGCTTGACTCTTCGCGTCTTGCGTGCAATCTTAACAAAACGATCTACTGAAATCTTGAAGCTTCTCGAACACCGAGGCGCATTCTGCACCGAGCTTTGTTCACAGTCTTTGTGGGCGTAAACCGAATACAGCAACATTGACAGAAGCGCGCGTGGCACTGCCCCCCCTCTGAAAAAGCCATCGCCCCGATGCTTAAAACAGAACATGGAACAAAAATGCATGCAACAATCAATAACAACAATAAAGCAAGTAAACACTTGAGTCCGAATGTTCCTTAACGCACGGTAGAACGGTTTGAGGCGCACCACATGCACGACCTCGGGACGTGCCCGGCGTCGCTAAGAGTTCGGGATGCCGTCGGGGACAACCTTCGTAGTCGAGTGCGCCGAGACGTCGGAGTACCCTATACGGTCCGAAGTACCGTCGCAGAAGTTTTTCGCTAAGTCCACGTCGGCGTATCGGTGTCCACACCCAAACACGGTCGCCGGGCTGGTATTCCACGAAGCGTCGGCGAAGATTGTAATGGCGACTGTCCGTCGTCTGTTGATTCTTGATTCGGAGATGGGCTAGTTTTCGGGCTTCTTCGGCGCGCTCAAGGTAGACAGCCACGTCGAGGTTTTCTTCATCGGTGACGTTTGGTAACATGGCATCGAGCGTTGTTGCTGGGCTCCGTCCGTAGACCAACTTGTATGACGTCATCTGCGTCGTTTCTTGTATGGCCGTCTTGTACGCGAATGTCACGTACGGAAGAATGGCATCCCACGTCTTGTGCTCGACGACGACGTACATGGCCAGCATGTCGGCGATGGTCTTGTTTAGACGCTCGGTAAGGCATGCCATTGATCTGTGGGTGGTATGCGGTGGTTCGGCGGTTGGCTTGTCTGGCTGTACCTCAGGATCGCCTGAGTTAGGTCCGCGATGAAGGCCGTACCTCTGTCAGTAATGAGGACCTCTGGGGCGCCATGACGCAGGACGATGTTCTCGACGAAGAACTTTGCTTCTTCGTCGAGAACGTCGAGAACACTAATTTTGGTGTATATCAAGCTAGCAAACTAGACGCGAGCGCACCATGAGCATGGCATGTAAATGGCATTGTAGATGACATGCATGTTAAGATTTTCATGTTACCATCTGCCACCTATGTTCACTATACAGTCACGTCCCGCAATACCAATTTTGATGTATATCAAGCCAGCGAGAACGTCGAGAACGTCCACGTTCTCGACCTTTGGGCAGGGCCATTTGGGCAGGGCCCTTGTCTCGGCGTAGCGTGTGAGGTATTCAGTAGGCTACGACGATCCATTTGTTTCCGGAATTCGACGTCGGGAACGGCCCCGGTAAGTCCGTGCCGATTTGCTGGAACGGCCGCCGAGGTGACTCGATGGGCTGCAGAAGTCCACCTGGCCTAGTCGGAGGTGTCTTCCGTCGCTGACAATCTCGGCAAGTCTTTACGTAGTGGCTGACGTCGGCAGTGAGGCGAGGCCAGTAATACCTTTCTTCAATCCTCGCTAGCGTGCGGGAAAGTCCAAGATGTCCAGCAGTCGGGTCGTCATGCAGCGCGTCCAGAACTTCTGGACGTAACGTGGAAGGTACTACGAGGAGATAGTTGGCCCGAAGTGGCGAGAAGCTTTTAAATTTTTAAATGCGAAGCATTTCTTAGCGAACTTCGGCGACTTTGAGCGTATCTATCTATCTATCTATCTATCTATCTATCTATCTATCTATCTATCTATCTATCTATCTATCTATCTATCTATCTATCTATCTATCTATCTATCTATCTATCTATCTAGCCGCCAACGACGTTGTGCTCTCCTGGTCGTATCGTTAATGGGATTTATACCAAAATTGGTATGGCATAACATGACTGTATGACGAACATGATTGACTGGTCATATCATGAAAATCATGACTAATTTGTCATGACAAGTATGATTTACACGCCATGGCCATAGTTGTCCTCAGGCCATTTTCTTAACTTGATATATCCCAAAATTGGTACGATCAGACATTTCTGCATGACCAACATAAATGACAGGTGGTAATATGAAAATCATGACCTGCACGTTATATACAACATGATTTACATGCGACACTCATGGCGCGCTGAAGGACGTTCCGCTAGCTTGATATACACAAAATTTGGTATTGCGTGACGTGACTGTATGACGAACATAAGTGCCAAGTGGTCATATGTAAATCATGACATGTCATGTGCAACATGACTTGTATGCCACGCTCATGACATTCTCGTGGTCGTTTCGCTCGCTTGATATACACCAAATTTGTATTGGGTGACGTGACTGTATGACGAGCCTAAATTACAAGTGGTAACATGGAAATTCCCCTGCCGACGATGAGACGTGCTGCCATTTAGGGCTGCGATGGCTACACGGGGCGAGTGACAAGGGTTACAATCTCCCTCCCTTCCCTCCCCTCCTTCCCCTCTATACTTCTCTCTCCCCATTCCCCTGCCGACGATGAGACGTGCTGCCATTTAGGGCTGCAGAAATAGCGTCATTTCCTCTACTTAACCTCTCCTCTTCCTCCTCCAACCGCTCGCGTCATGTCAGTGCAGTCGCGTATATATGGTGGCCGCCGCGTCCCTTCTTACTGCAGCTAGCTGTTGTGCTTCGGAAGTTGGTTAAACTAGAGGACTGGGTTGAACCTCTTTGAGTTCGGAAAGGTCAATTTCGACATGTGAAATGAATAACGGTCTCAAACCGCACTCGAAAACGAAATTTGAGCTTAAATAGTATTGATATAGGCGTCGATTTGGAAAATTGGCATTTATAGGCACTTATCGGCATTTAGGCATAAATGCCGAAGATAGGCATTTATAGGCACTATAAAAACACTATAAAAGCCCTTCTCAACCTCTAATTCGCGCTCATATATCAAAATGGCACGATAGGAAAGCACGGAACAAAATAGGCATTTGCCTAAAATCCGGTCTCTAATCATGACATGTCATGTGCAACATGACTTGCATGCCACGCTCATGGCACTATCGTGGCCTTTCGCTAGATTTATATACACCAAATATGGTATTGAGTGACGAGATTGTATGACGAGCATAAATTACAAGTGGTAATATGCAAATCATGACATGTCATGTGCAACATGACTTGCATGCCACGCTGATGGCGCGCTCACGGCCGTTTCGCCTAGCTTGATATACACCAAAATTGGTATTGCGGGACGTGACTGTATAGTGAACATAAGTGACAGATGGTAACATGAAAATCTTAGCATGCATGTCATCTACAACGCCATTTACATCCCACGCTCATGGTGCGCTTGCGTCCAGTTTGCTAGCTTGATATACACCAAAATTAGTATTGCGCGACGTGACTGTTGACGAACATAAATGACAGGTCCTAACATGTAAAACATGACATGCAAATTATGTAAAGCATGATTTGCTCCTTCCTGGCTGCGTCGCATTACATCGATTCCCACAGTGCGTGGGATCCTCCGGGTGTTTTCTTTAGGAGAACGCCGTTCCGCAAGAAAAACGACTCCAGTCCACGCCTGAATACCTTTGGAACAACGGTGGCCTTGACATCGAGGTATTCCACAAGGCCCTTGAGTTCGGGGTCGGATCACTGTCGTTCGGCGAAGTAATCGGCGCTTAAGATTCCAAAGAAGTAGTCGTCGTCCTGGTCTTCCTGGGGAGGCGGCTCGACGGGGGCGCGAGACAGGCAGTCGCCGTCGGAGTGCTTTCGTCCGGACTTGTAAACGACGGTGATGTCGAATCCTTGAAGTCTCAGACTCCATCGCGCGAGACGACCGGAAGGGTCCTTCAAGTAAGCTAGCCAGCACAAGGCGTGGTGGTCACTTACAACTTTGAAGGGCCTGCCGTAGATGTAGGGGCGAAACTTTGACGTAGCCCATATGATGGCAAGGCACTCTGTTTCTGTTGTGGAATAGTTGCCTTCTGCCTTGGACAGCGACCAGCTAGCATAACTGATAACCCTTTCCTGTCCGTTAGGTCTTGTGTACAAGGACGGCGCCGAGTTCTACGCTGCTTGCGTCGGTGTGTATTTCCGTATCGGCGTATTCGTCGAAGTGCGCATGTATCGGAGGCGTCTGTAGGCGTCGTTCGAGTTCTTGAAATGATTCGACTTGCGCCGTTTACCACCTGAAGTCGACCTTCGTGAAATGCGTCAGTGGCTCGGCGAGCTGTGAAAAAGCCCTTCAGGAAGCGTCTGTAATAGGCGCACAAGCCAAGAAATCGGCGTACGGCCTTCTTGTCGGTGGGTTGACGGGAAGGCGGCGATGGCAGCTGTTTTCAGCGGGTCTGGGCGCACACCAGTGTTGCTGATCACGTGACCCAAAAACGGAGCTCCTCGTATCCGAAGCGGCACTTTTCTGGCTTCAGGGTGAGTCCGGAACTCTTGATTGCTTGAAGTACCGTTTCGAGGCGCTGCAGGTGTTCGTCGAAGTTTGAGGAAAACACAACGACGTCGTCCAAGTACACAAGGCAAGTCTGCCACTTCAAGCCAGCCAGTACTGTATTCCATGACGCGTTGGAAAGTCGCAGGTGCCGAGCAAAGACCAAAGGGCATAACCTTGAACTCGAACAGACCATCAGGTGTTATGAAGGCAGTCTTTTCTCGGTCGGTCTCGTCGAGTTCGATTTGACAATAGCCGGTCTTGAGGTCCATCGAAGAGAAGTACCTCGCGTTGTGTAGTCGATCCAGGGCGTCGTCTACCCGTGGGAGAGGGTACAAGTCCTTCTTCGTGATTTTGTTCAGGCGGCCATAGTCGACGCAGAAGGCATAGGGTTCCGTCCTTCTGGACTAACACCACGGGTGACGCCCACGGGCGTTTGGACGGCTGAATGATGTCGTCGCGTAGCATTTCGTCGACTTGTTTCTTTACGGCCTTGCGCTCTCGCGTCGAAACTCTGAACAGGTTCTGACGGAGGGGTCTGGCAGTTTCCTCTGTTATGATGCGATGCTTTGCAACAGGGGTCTGCAGAATTCTTGACGACGCTGAAAAGCAGTCCTTGTATTGCAGGAGCAAGGCTTTGAGCTGTTATTGCTTATGCGTCGGAAGGCTCGGATTGACGTCGAAAGCTTGTTGCGGACTTCGATTCGTCGAAGCAGGTTCGGTAGCATCGAAGAGGGCGAAAGCACTGCTGGCGTCCGCGAAATCATTCATGTAGGCGACCGTCGTGCCAATGTTGAGGTGCCATTATTCGCGGCTCAAATTCGTCAGCATTACCGTCGCTTTGCCATCCCGCAGCTCGGCTATGCCTCTTGCGACGCAGATCTGACGGCTCATAAGCAGGTTCTGGTCGCCCTCAATGACGCCCTCTAAGTTAGTGGGTACTTCGGAGCCGACGGAAATAATGACGCTGGAGAAAGGTGGAACGGTGACCTGCTCTTCTATCACATTCAAGGCACGGGGACCAATATTCTTATACGGTGGGATGGCGTTGTCCGCGTAAAGCGTTATCGATTGGGATCGTAGGTCAATGACTGCGCCGTGTTGATTTAGGAAACCCATGCCTAGAATGACGTCCCCGAACAATGCTGTAGGACAACAAAGCTCGCTGGATAAGTCTGGTCTTCAATCGTGATTCTTGCCGTGCAGACTCCAGTTGGTGTTATTAGGTGGCCTCCTGCTGTCCGGATTTCTAGTCCTTCCCAAGCGGTCTTTACTTTGTTCAACTTCGTGGCGAACGGCACACTGATGACAGAATAGTCAGCTCCGGTATCGACGAGAGCGGTGACGTTGTGGCCGTCGATGAGGACGTCGAGGTCGCTAATTCGTCGTCTTGCGTTGCGGTTTGCTCATGGCGTCGGATCACGGCTACGTCGGCTTGTTCCGTTGCTTTGGCGTGTAGTCGTCAGGTTTTTCTGCGGTCGTGAAGTTGCGTCGCCCGGGCACCATTCAGCTTGCGGGGTGTTCTTTAGACCTCGTGGACGCGTCGTCGTAGTCGGCGGAGGATCTTGGGTGTTTCGTCGTACAGCAACCGCACCTCCATCGGTTGCTGCCCTTAGTTTCCCAGATAAGGGATCGCAGAGCGGCCCCGAGCAGGGGCGGCGTACTGCCTGCGAAGCGGTGAGATGTAGCGCCCTGGCGAAGGCGATCGGGAAGATTCTCGGGGCGTCCACTTCGCTCCTGCGAGGTAGTCGGCAATGTTGCGTGGTCGTTCACCCTGCTGTGGACGCGGCGCGTCGATGGAGAAACCACGCAATCCCATCTGGCGGTACTGGCAACGGCGGTAGGTGTGGCAAACGGACATGGCGGGGTCAGCGTGGCGGAAGAGTCGGGTCATTTCCTCCGCGAAAATGGTGACGCTTTCGTTAGGAAGTTGCACCCGTGTCTCCAGCGAGGTTGCAGCCCTTTCCTTTCGGACGACACTCGTGAACGTTTCCAAAAAGTGCCGCGAAAGATGTCCCAGGTTCGAAGAGTGGTCTCCCGATTCTCGAACCAGGTCCTAGCTGCGTCGTCCAGGTAAAAGTACACGTGGCGCAGCCTGTCGTCGGCGTCCCAATTGTTGAACGTTGAGACCTTCTCGAATGTCTAAAGCCAGGTTTCGGGGTCTTCACTTGGAGATCCGTGAAACGTTGGCGGCTCTCTGGCTGGCTGCATCACGATTTCCGCGGGGGGCACCACGACCGTCATCGTGCTTGTTGTCTTCGTCGCAGTGGCCCGGGTCTTGCCGGGTAGGGGTCCGTAGTCTGGTGGGAGACCTTGCTGCCTGCGGCTGGCTCGCTGCTCAGCATTGACGTCGGTGTCCCCATTGGCGGTGTGGGCTTGGCTCACGGCTGGAGGGGGGGCGTTCGGTACATAGACCGGTAAGCACCTCCACCAGATGTCACGTGGTCGTGACGTGGGACGATGGCAGAGACAGCTTGTCCGAAATGAAACTCTTTATTTGGCCGAACTTGTGGCCGGGAAAACGAAAAGTCAGATTGCAGCAATGCGCATTGGCAATGATAGCGGCGAGCAGAGCGTCGGCTTTCGATCACCTGATCATCGTTGGGATGCGCCGTGTTTTATACACCACGCATGGAACTTTCTAGCCTTATCAATGGTGGTCGCGCAAGCTCCAAAATAAGCTTGACTCTTCGCGTCTTGCGTGCAATCTTAACAAAACGATTTACCGAAATCTTGAAGCTTCTCGAACACCGAGGCGCAATCTGCACCGAGCTTGGCTCACAGTCTTTGTGGGCGTAAACCGAACACAGCAACATTGACTGAAGCGCGCGTGGCAATATAGTGTTTTTTTTTTCAAAGCGATTTCAACAAATCTAGTGGCTCTCGGGTAAAACACCTGCTTGCCACGCAGACGGCCTGGGTTCGATCCTCACTCGGAGCCGAAAACGTTTATTATTTTTTATTTGCATATTTCTCGATTTGTCAGTCACGGACAAGCTGGTGATTTTTCGCTGACAAACAACGACGCCCACGGCGACGCCGACACCGATGCCGCAATTTCTGCAAAACGAGTTCTTTAACGCTATCGCGTTAAAATGCCCTGTCGTTCCAGCTTGTCGAGCTCCTTCTCGCAGGCAGGTTGCAAGGCAAAAGGTATCGGTCTTGCCTTTAGAAATTTTGGACGAGCCTCTTGGTGAAGCTCGAGTTCAACAGGTGGCCCATTATGTTCCGAAATTTCTGCTGAAAAGACTGTCCCATACCTATTCTGCAGCCGCTCGACGAGCTTTTTTCGCTCAATTGAGCTTCCTTCGGCTGCCTGGTTGATGCCGCAGATCGCGCTGTTGAGAGCGTCGAACCAGTTTCTGCCCAAGAGGCTATATCCAGTGCCCCTCACGAACACGATAGGCAGTTTGGTAAGCGTGCCGTTGTATACAACTTCTACGTTGGCACTACCTAGAATTGGCAGGTCTTGTCCTCACCATGTTCTCAGGCGCGTGTCTTCATCGCAAATGGGTGGAGCGTTTCGTGGCCATCTGTTGCGGTACGTCTCCTCGCTGATGAGCGTGCAAGATGCTCCCGACTCAACCTCAAATTCTATGGGATGGCGGTTCACAGCCAGGGTGACCATTGCCTTCAGTCGCGAGCCGAGGTTGACGTTATGCAAGTCGTAGAGTGATGCTGGTGCCGGTAGGCTGTGCAGCGTTTCTATTTGATTTATCGACCTTGGGGCATTCCCGCTTTTGTGTCGCTGAGGTGGCCCCTTCACGAGTTTCTTTTAGATGCGAAGCAGCTTATGGCAGAGTTCAATCCTGTGGTGGTGGTGTGCGGCCTGACCACCCTTACTGCATGCGCAAACCCTCTCCACACACCTCCTCTCCTACGCTCCCCCCTCTCTCACCTCTAGGCGTCCATTCCCGCGGCGTCCACACGCCCACTGCGCATGCGCATCCCATCCCCCCTCTCTCTCCTCTCCTACGCTCCCCCCCCCCCTCTGTTGATTCCATCGCGAGCGCTATCGGACCACCAGAAGAGGAAGAAGAAGCGCGAGCAAGCACGAGAGGAAAAACGGGATAGCTGGACTAGTAGCAAGGTCTTCATGGCCTCAGTCAGTGTCAATAAAAATTTGAAGGACACTTTGTACATTCCAAAGTGTGTACGGCGAAAGCATGTGGCCATTTGACTGACTACGCCATGTCTTTTTTTTCTGCAAATGAGTTCTGCGGAATCCCGCAAGGTGGCGGAAGGGTTATGAAAGGGAAAATTGACAACCACCAGTTTGTAGCACGAAGCCACAAGGAAATCCGTACGGATTTCCGTTTCGGCAACTAAGAAGCTTTTCCTTCTGAGAAATCCGTACGGATTTCCTTGTGGCTTCGTGCTACAAACTGGTGGTTGTCAATTTTCCCTTTCATAACCCTTCCGCCACTTGCGGGATTCCGCAGAACTCATTTGCAATACTTGTGTCCATGTGCTTCGAGTTGTCGATGAATTCGCCCTCGCGCTGCCAATTGCTAGCTTCCTGGTTAGCTCAATTGGTAGAGCGACCGCCCCAGAAAGGCGTTGGTCCCGGGTTCGAACCCCGGACCAGGACAAATTTTTCGGCAACTAAGAAGCTTTTCTTTCTAAGAAATCCTACGGATTTCCTTGTGGCTTCGTGCTACAAACTGGTGGTTGTCAATTTTCCCTTTCATAACCCTTCCGCCACCTTGCGGGATTCCGCAGAACTCCATTTGCAATACTTGTGTCCATGTGCTTCGAGTTGTCGATGAATTCGCCCTCGCGCTGCCAATTGCTAGCTTCCTGGTTAGCTCAATTGGTAGAGCGACCGCCCCGGAAAGGCGTTGGTCCCGGGTTCGAACCCCGGACCAGGACGAATTTTTCGGCAACTAAGAAGCTTTTCTTTCTAAGAAATCCCTACGGATTTCCTTGTGGCTTCGTGCTACAAACTGGTGGTTGTCAATTTTCCCTTTCATAACCCTTTCCGCCACCTTGCGGGATTCCGCAGAACTCATTTGCAATACTTGTGTCCATGTGCTTCGAGTTGTCGATGAATTCGCCCTCGCGCTGCCAATTGCTAGCTTCCTGGTTAGCTCACTTGGTAGAGCGACCGCCCCGGAAAGGCGTTGGTCCCGGGTTCGAACCCCGGACCAGGACGAATTTTTCGGCAACTAAGAAGCTTTTCTTTCTGAGAAATCCGTACGGATTTCCTTGTGGCTTCGTGCTACAAACTGGTGGTAGTCAATTTTCCCTTTCGTCTTTTTTTCTCTTACACTCTCAGTGGGATAACACACAAACGGAATGTATGCGTGTTTTCTTTTCAATTTTTAACCGCGAATCGTAGCGAGACGCGAGACGAATCTTCCTCCGTTCGCATGCGTTCGTATTTTCTCGCGCTTGGCGCATCGCGCAAACGCCATCCGCGTTCCAGCGCTTAAATTGACGGACCCTATGTAAATTCGAAAGTGTGTTCCGCGAACGCCTTTGTCCATTGAGACGGCGTCATTCAGAATGATTCCAAACGCTGGGCACAGCGACACTATACGCAAGCAAAGCGCGAGCGCTGTAGAGTCCGACGCGACCGGCGTTCGTTTGCGCACCCCGGCGGCCACCTGGCTCCGTGCCGGGGCTCGGACGGACGGACGGCACGGACAGACGGACGGACGGGAAGATGGACGGACACGGACGCACGGACGGATGGACGGACGGACGGACGCCGGACGGATGGACGTGAGCATGAGCCATCAAAGGCTTTCGCCTTAAAAAGCCGACACTCGTGGCATTGGAAACGACTATCGTGGTTTTCTTGTGTTTCTCTATATAGATCAGGCTGTGGCACGCAATGAAGTGAAGCGTTTGGTGCCAAATTTTACAGCAGTGCTTTGAACTGTACTCAGGCAGAAATTTCTTTACGTAAGCTGTGCTCATGCTGTCCACATTCGTTTTGTAGCGGCAGGCAGCCCATCAGTTTTGAGGATGGAGTGCACGCAGAAGGGTACGCAGAGTGTTAGCAATGATGTACGCGTCTCAACTTTGTTTTTTCTGGTTCTGCTGTCTTTCAGATATCGAAAATTTGACACAAGAACACAAGTCCTGCACTTGTCCGTGTGTGCTTTTTTCTTCGCCCTTGTTAGTTTCGCGCAAACTGGCGATGAATTCGTTCCAACTAGGCCGGCTAGCAGTTTTACAAGTCCTGCAACACAGATTCTTCTATTTCAGCCGCATTGCCCAGGATATACTGAAAGTGGATCATTTGTGGATTTACCCAGTTATTATGGCAACCCTTGAACATTGGGGCATCCTATTAAAATATACTGTCACAATGAGTGCAATCAATTTTCAAAGTAAATATTGTTACCTTTGCACACACTTCACAAATATGCATTAGTACGACAAGCTATAATTATGTCTGTACTGTTTGTTATTTGTAAATGCACATGCAAGCCAGATGTCGTAAACTTAAATCTAGTGGCGACGCGCTATGCGCGGGAGTAGGACATCGGTGAATTGTATTCACTGATGGACCACTCCCACCCTGGCTTCACCGAGTGCATGAAATTTGGCTCGCGTGTGCATTTAGATGTCTAAATGTTACACAGAGATAACGGCTTAGTTATTCTGGACAGTAGCCGAGAAATTAACGAGAAACCGAATTTACCTTATTGGGAGGTTCCGGGGACGACCGTTATTTTTTTTTTGGGGGGGGGGGGGGGGGGCGAATTGCATGTAGCAAGAACACGTTTCTTTTTGCGCAGGTTTGTTCCAGGGAGGTCTAATATCGCCAAATAAACATTTATCGCACATTTCGAGGAGCTTTGTGGTTCATAGGGTGCCAACTATAGTTCAGTTTCCTCTTGTGAGTGTTATTCAGACGGCTAGAAATAGTTTCCTACTTTTACGTTACTACGAACCTAGGCACTTGATGAGACTTATTTTAGTCGTCACTTTTCTGCCGCAACAACGATGTTCATTCAACGTACCCATATGTAACAAGGTTAACAGCATATAAGGGCAATACATATAAATTAAGGCGCATGCTGATGCCAATATTTCAAGTATAAACTGTCAACATAATTGAATCTCATCTCAAAGTCGTGTTACGTAAAGCTGACTAAGTCCTCGCGAAACTAAAAAAAAACGTCATGTCTTTCCTCTCTTATATTTGCAGCTTCAGCGTGGGCGTGGAAAAGCTTGTAAACTTAATCAAAAATATCTTAATTTATTTTCCCACACAGTTTTAAAGTATGCTGATCACAACGGAAATATTATTATATTGGATTTGGTTTGCAACACTGCAAAATCATTGCAATAAACGAATTATTAGATTAATAAACAATGTGAAGATAAGTAACAACTCTTTTTCTTTTTATTGATGAGCTTACCAAATTCCTTGCAGTCATCCGTATAGCAACTGGTGTTTTCTGGAATTTTGTACGTGGTTGGAAAGAGGGAGGGATTTAAGCAGCCTGCGAAAAACAAGAGTCGCAGCTATAATTCAGAATTATGAACAATTCGTGGCGAGCAGTTCACAAGGAAGAAGGATACTAAGGCATCATTGGCTGTCTCTTTACACACACACATATATTTATATGTATCACACACACACACGTATATTTGTAGTGGTCCTGGGTTAAATAAATACCATAATCACATAACTTAAGCAAGACGGGTGTCGTCCGCCATTTATTCCTATTCCTCACTACTTCGTCTTTCCCACATTTCTATTTCTCTTCTTCAGTTTTCCTTTTCAGACTGCTTTACCCTCCCCGGTTTCTTTTGCTTACACCTCCTGCTGTAGTACTTAAACACATTACCAATGGAAGCGCACTCAGTTTGGCCTGATGATCCTAGGTAACAAACTGTCTTGAGGACACCGTTCTGAGATGCCCTCTTTACCACCGGAAATGGTCCATAAAACTGATCACTGGCAAAACGAATTCCTTTCCGGAATTAGAACGAAGTCTTCAACTTGTGTATCCGGAATGTCACTGTTGCGTCTCCTGTCTATAGGAGTCTCCGTGGCTCTCGCTTTTTTCTGGCTTCTTTGAGAACGAGCTTTTTAAGTAGCCCGAGCTCGCGGTCAGCGGGAAAGGCAGGGAGCATTCCAGAGGCAGCAAACAGAGGACTACATCATAGGCCACTGGTGTACGAGCGGTTGTGATGTCTGGTAGTAGCCTCGTGGCAGCATTTCCAGCCACCCAGAAAACTGGGGTACATTTTTAAGTATTGCTTAATGTAACGAATAGCACATTCAGCAAGGCCATTTGCTGCAGGGCGGTATGGCGAGCAAAATTTTAAAGTCATGCCACGGTCTCGTGTCCACTTAGCCAGCATTGCGCTTCGAAAGGCAGGGCCCGTTGTCACAAACTATGGTCTTGGTGCACTTGAAACATTCTGCCTGAAGGAAAGCAATAACTTAATAAAATATTTGTGGCGCAACTGAGACGAGCAAGAAAAAAAAAGAAGACAGGATAGGGCGCCAGACTTTCAACTAGTTTATTTTCCTCACATCACCCAAATATATATGCTTCCAGATATGCGCACAAAGATGGGACGCAGCACAAGCGACTATCACATAGCACAAATAAAAAAAAACACACACAGAAAAGAACTCTTGCACAGCGCTATCTAAAAAACTATCGCATAGCGCTATCTAAAAATAGGTATTCCTTCTTGTACAAAGTGATCGACGGGACACTGACGCATTCATTGCCCTTCCTCTGTATGGTATATGCCTCGGTCTCGTAACGTTTCCCTGCTTCGTCCTATAACACGAGTCTCTCCGAACAGTGATGCGCAGCCGCACGAAGCACAATGGAAGGGCAGGCGTGAACCCACACCATTCTTAACTGATAATATATGCTCTCTTAGGCGATCATTAACACACCGGCCCCGTTTGGCCTGTGTAAGACTTGCCACAGCTCAACGGAATTTCGTAAACGACGCCCACCATGCAACGCAGAACTGGCTGGGCGTGCTTCTTTTCGCATGAAAGCTTGGCTTTTTGCGAAGAAATGCGGGCACAAAGCTTCGAGAGCTTGTTGGGTGCCGAGAAGACCACAGGGACGTCATGCCTGTTTGCAACTTTTTTCAAATTGTGGGCAATCTTGTGCATGCAAGGCAGAACCAGTGGTTTCTTTTTACGCACAGCCTCGGGCTGCCTACTGCACTCTTTGAGCTTACGGAGCAGATATTCGGACACACTGGTTAAGACCGCCGAAGGGAAACCGGCTGCAACCAGACTTGAAATCAGCTCCTGAAAACTGTCGTCCATGGTGTGTTCGCACGACTTCAACAATGCAGACCGGAGACACATTCTCGTAATGGCTCTTTTCACGGTTTTCGAGTCTGCAGATTCGTAAGGCAGGAGGTCTTTACGTGCACGGGGGCTGTACCTCCAGCAAGAATGTGTAGCGTTTAATGACAGGGTGATGTCTAAAACCTGCAAATGACTGTCTTGAGGTAGCTCATGCGTAAACTTCAAGCCTTTACCATGCAGTATAAAAACTGATAAAACATTCTTTACATCGTCACAGGCGGTCAAAGAGTTAGGGGTGTTCAGAATTAGAAGAAAATCGTCAACGTATCTAAATACTTTGGGACAAAGATCCGAGTCGAGGTTTCTAGCAAGTGCTTGGTCAATAGATGAGAGAAATATGTTGCATAGGACAGGAGCTACAAAAGAACCAATGGACATGCATTTGCGCTGAACATAGATAGAGTCATCAAAAGAAATCAATGTGCTACTCAAGTAAAAATCGAGCAGAGACAAGAAATAGTCAATTGATAAACCACAAGAGTTCATAAAGTCACTGCTACCATTGCCATTAATACATTCTCTAACGCAGGGAAGAAGTTCATCGTGAGGCACTGAATAAAATAAATCCTCGACATCAATGCTAAAGACATACCCAAAACCACTACTACTAGTAAAAAAATCAGTGACCGCGGCTGAATTTTTTTTGGCACACGGGTCATCAACGTAAAGCTTATATAGGTGCTTAAGCAGGAAGCGACTAACCTGAAGTCGCGAAGTGCCCCTTTCCGTAACAATAGACCTGAACGGCTTTTCAGGTTTATGTGTCTTAACCGAGAAGAAAACCTCAAGGATAATACCTTCGCACTCGCCAATAGTTTTTGCTAGTTGGCCCAAACTTTAGTTCCTTGCAGAAAGATACAGCACGACTTTTTACCTTGGGAGGCTTCGCTGTTGAACGTACACAATTCTTTTCAATAGCGCAGGAGGCCTTCTCCCGGTGGAGGTCCTTAGGTAAAACGACAAAGCCACCTTGTCCGACTGAAGAAGGGACAGTTTGTTTTCTTTGAAGAAGGACACATTGTTTTCCGTCGAAAAGGTATGTCGGGCTGAATTCTTATTCCTGAGGATTGAGTCGGCACCCTTGAGAAGGCAACGATCACGGTCCTGTTCTCCAGCTCTCAAGGAGACGCGCCGGTTCAGAGCCAGAAGTTCATGTGCGGGGACCTTAGGGTTAAGGCAAACTTTGGCCCTTTCTTAAGAACGGAGCCAACGTCATCAGGAATGGAAACATGTCCCCAGTATTTGCACGTTGTGAAACGTCGGAGGTGACTTACGCGAACATTTGAGAAGCCGAACCAGGATGCAACGCCACCTTGGTCCGGCTTGTAGCAGTTACAGTGTTTTCAACGCTTGGCAGCTGACACGATAAGTACTGGTGGCGTTGCATCCTGGTCCGGCTTCCCAAGTGCTCGCGTAAGTCACCTCCGACGTTTCACAACGCAAATACTGGGACATGTTTCCATTCCTGATGACGTTGGCTCCGTTCTTAAGAAAGGGCCAAAGTTTTGCCTTAAACCAAAGGCTCTCCCCGCACATGAACTTCTGGCTTTGAATCGGCGCGTCTCCTTGAGAGCTGAAGAACAGGACCGATCGTTGCCTTCTCGAGGGTGCCGACTCAGTCCTCAGGAATAAGAATTCAGCCCGACATACGTTTCCGACGGAAAACATTATGTCCTTCTTCAAAGAAAACGAACTGTCCCTTCTTCAGTCGGACAAGGAAGGTGGCTTTGTCGTTTTGCCTAAGGACCTCTACCTGGGCGAAGGCCTCCTGCGCTATTGAAAAGAACTTTGTTCGTTCAACAGCGGAGCCTCCCAAGGTAAAAAATCGTGCTGTATCTTTCTGCAAGGAACTAAATTTGGGCCAACTAGCAAAAACTATTGCAGAGTGCAAAGGTATTACCCTTGAGGCTTCTCGGTTAAGACACATAAACCTGAAATGCCGTTGAGGTCTATTGTTACGGAAAGGGGCACTTCGCGACTTCAGGTTAGTCGCTTCCTGCTTAAGCACCAAATAAGCTTTACTGATGACCCGTGCGCCAAAAAAAATTCAGCCGCAGTCACTGATTTTTTTACTAGTAGTAGTGGTTTTGGGTATGCCTTTAGTATTGATGTCGAGGATTTATTGTATTCAGTGCCTCACGATGAACTTATTCCCTGCGTTAGAGAATGTATTCATGGCAATGGTAGCACGGACTTTATGAACTCTTGTGGTTTATGAATTGACAATTTCTTGCCTCTGCTCGAATTTTACTTGAGTAGCATATTTATTTTTTTTGATGACTCTACTATGTTCAGCGCAAAGCATTTCCATTGGTTCTTGTGTAGCTCCTGTCCTATGCAACATCTTTCTCTCATCTATTGACCAGGCACTTGCTAGAAACCTCGACTGGGATCTTTGTCCCAAAGTTTTTAGATACGTTGACGATTTTCTTGTAATTCTGAACACCCTTAACTCTTTGACCACTTGTGACGATGTAAAGAATGTTTTATCATTTTTTATACAGCATGGTAAAGGCTTGACCTTTACACATGAGCTACCTCAAGACAATCATTTGCAGTTTTTAGACATCACCCTGTCATTAAACGCTACACATTCGTGCTGGAGGTACAGCCCCCCGTGCACGTAAAGACCTCCTGCCTTACGAATATGCACACTCTAAAACCGTGAAAAGAGCCATTGGGACAATGCGTATTCGGTCTGCGTTGTTGAAGTCGTGCGAACACACCATGGACGACAGTTTTCAGGAGCTGATTTTAAGGCTGGTTGCAGCCGGTTTCCCTTCGACGGTTTTAACCAGTATGTCTGAATCTCTCCTCCGGAAGCTTAAAGGGCCCCTCACCAGGCCCCATAACAAATTTTAGTTAGACGCTGACAGTTGTTGTGTGTCCGATGAGGAGCATTATGCCACAAGAATTTTTTCAATCGGTGCATTAGGCGCTGAGAAAACCGATATTTTGATGCGGCGCGAAACCATTATGCGAGGAGGCGAGCTCGAAACCCTTGCCGCTCGCCCCGCGTAGCCTTCGCAAGCCAAATCTCTTCCCTACCTTCTCCGGCATGCGGGCGAGGGCAACACGTCATGGCACGCAAGGTCACGTGTACATGACGTGGCCGAGGAAGCCCAGCCCCCGAGCACGCGTGCGGCGTTGTTTTGTTGACCAGCGTTATTTTGTGGTCTATTACCTGTTTCTGCGGGATGGATGCCTCGGTGCGCGTTCGTTTCACTTTTCACTGGCACGAGAGTGGCCGTATCATGAGCCAGTGCCGCATTTACGTTTACTTGGACGCGCTAGAATAAATGAGCACATTGAGTGCTCGAACGCGCCAGGACATGACTTTCGTTTCCAGGGCTGGCGTCTCCTCAATGCACTAACCGCGGGGACACGGAAACGGAGGCACATTAGCCCCGCATATCGCTGCAATTCACTGAACAAAAATGAAAAAGACGCACACATTCTCTTTGTGCGTCTCATTATTTCTCTCAAGTTTTATTCATCTATTCAAGCAACAAATTCCACAAACTACACATGTCGTGTCAAATAATTTTCGCAGTGTCACGTGCTACTGCTGTCGACGTCAGTGCACAGCCGTCTACGTAGGCGACCGACGTCACAGCACTGCCATCTGCGTAGGGCCATTCCGCCGTGTACGTCATCCCCTCATTCTCTACGCGCGAGCACGCGAAAGTAAGGGCAAGCAGCGTTCAGCTTGAAATTTGACCCATTTCCGCGGCGCGTAGCGTTCCAAAATTTGGCAGACGTGATCGTGAACGCTCAATGTATGAATTGCGCTCGTCAGCTCAAAATTGTCAAACCTGGTGAGGGGCCCTTTAAAGAGTGCAGTAGGCAGCCCGAGGCTGTGCGTAAAAAGAAACCACTGGTTCTGCCTTGCATGCACAAGATTAACCACAATTTGAAAAAAGTTGCAAACAGGCATGACGTCCCTGTGGTCTTCTCGGCACCCAACAAGCTCTTGAAGCTTTGTGCCCGCATTTCTTCGCAAAAAGCCAAGCTTTCATGCGAAAAGAAGCACGCCCAGCCAGTTCTGCGTTGCATGGCGGGCGTCGTTTACGAAATTCCGTTGAGCTGTGGCAAGTCTTACACAGGCCAAAGGGGCCGGTGTGTTAATGATCGCCTAAGAGAGCATATATTATCAATTAAGAATGGTGCAGGTTCACACCTGCCGTTCCATTGTGCTTTGTGCGGCTGCGCATCACTGTTCGGAGAAACTCGTGTTATAGGACGAAGCAGGGAAACGTTAGCACGTGAAATACTTGAGGCATATACCATACAGAAGAAGGGGAATGAATGCGTCAGTGTCGCGTCGATCACTTTGTGCAAGAAGGAATACCTATTTTTAGATAGCGCTATGCTTTAGTTTTTTTAGATAGCGCTGGACAATAGTTTTTTTTGTGTGTGGTTTTTTTATTTGGTGCTATGTGATAGTCGCTTGTTCTGCGCCCCATCTTTGTGCGCATATCTGGAAGCATAATATATTTGGGTGATGTGAGGAAAGTAAACTAGTTGAAAGTTTGGCGCCCCATACCGTCTTTACTTTTTTCGTTGCTTGTCTCAGTTGCGCCACAAATATTTTATTAAGCTATGCACCAACTCGCCCAACGTCACACTCTGCGAAAGCAATAACGCTGTTGGTGTCTTCTCTTCCTGCCTTGGTCATAGCAGGAAGAACAGAGGAAGTGCCTCAGACAGGCTGGCCGACGTTTCGATAGGTGGACCTATCTTTGTCAAAGGCGTCTTGTCATCCTTGGCGTGTTAGTTTTAAGGGGGGTTAGTACTGACGTCATCTCCTGTGGTGGCGCATGTCCGTGCTGGTAATTGCAGTCTGGAAAGAAAAAAATCTATAAAGCAGATGAGTGTAGCCCCTGTCTCATTTCAGGCAAGGTTGCAATGGCGCTAAAGAATCCTTCTCGGAGGTAAGGTGAGCTGGAGTTGTAAAAAGAGGGGCGTGGAAGAAAGAACGAAAGAAAGCCGAGGAAGAAAAAAAAGGAGAAAAAGGAAAAAAAAACGGAGAAGGAACGTAGGGGGGTGGGGGGGTACAACAAAGTCGGAGCCGCCACAAATGTGAATGAAGGAAAGACGAAGCATGAGGCTTCGAAAACCGGCAGACGGGCAACGCGTGTGGCTACCGCGAAGGTTTCGGACGATATGGCGTCTGCCAATTTCAACCAACCGCCCATTAATGGGAAGCACCAAAGGAAAGCAGTCGCAAAAGAGGGAGAAGCGGGCTGCGTACTTTTAAAAGTCAAAATGTCGATACTAAGCGATACCGGAAGGGGTGGCTGAGAAACACGTGTTTAATGGGGGAGGTCATTGGCAGACATATCCGTCATGTGTCACCGTAGGTGGCCTTCTCGGGGGAATCGCCTCAAAAAGTGGGTGGCATGACGCTTAAGAAAGAAAGAAAGAAAAAAAAGACAAAAAGAAGAAAAAAAAAGGGGGACGGGGACGGGTTGTGGATAGGGACAGTGGGGCAACAGATGGAATAAGACGCGGAGAACTTCCTGGGGGCTAAGGACTTTGAGAGTGCGGGGGCGGAACTGGTCTTAGAAGCGGTGAAAGGAGGAAAGGAAGAACTGGTTTGAAAGTTCTTTTCAAAAATAACAACTTAATAAGAGTAGTATATGTATATATCAATATATACACACACATACATACACATATACGCATGTAAAATTTAAAAATTGGAAGAGAACGTTAATAGTATGATGTGTAGGCTAGGAAGCATTTTATGTTATACGGGTTATGGTCATTCGAAGGTTGAGCGTATTTCATGTCTCTCAATATTAGAGTAATTATGATATGGCTTTCAGTGATTCTGAATTGCCACGTGATAGATTGATTCCTGATGGGTGTAAGGATTTAAATTTGTGTATCAAATACGATTCCATGTATTTTCTATCACGTGGTGACCGGAAATTGTTTTGTAGAATGTAAAGTTTGGTTTGGTCGAAATTGTAGTCCATGTTGGTTGAAGTGGCTGGCCACTGCTTTTGGTAAATTGTGTTTTGTGTCTGCACGGTGGCCGTTCAGTCTTACATGAACTGGCTGTCCAGTTTCACCTATATATATATATATATATATTTTTTTTTGACAGGTGGAACACTCAAGACAATATATTAGGTTGTTTGACGTGCAGGTGAAGCTCGATGTAACCTTGAGAATGTAATCCGATGCTGTGCTCTTTACGCTGGTAGCCGGCTGGATATGTTTGCAAGTGGAGCATCTGGACCAGCTACAGGGGCCAGATGTTGTCCCACTTTTTTGTTTTGAGTTTTGCATGGACGAGCATGTCTTTAAAATTGGCGTTGCGTCTGTAGGCGAACTTAGGCGGTTCGGGAAAGATTTTCTTAAGTTTCTCGTTGGTTGTTAGAATTGGATAGTATTTTGTGAGGATGTTGTTTATGTTTGGAAGCGCATTGGAAAACTTTGTAGTGAGAAGAGTGGTTGTCGTTGTTGTTGTTCTAGAGCGTGGTTTGAGTGCCTCATTGCGGTCTAGTTTCAGTGCGTCCGTATAAGCTTTGTCAAGGAATGTGTTAGGATGGTTTCTGTTTGATAGTGTTCCTTTTAGGGTATAGTAAATGAGTTCTGCGTAATCCCGCAAGGTGGCGGAAGGGTTAATAACGAGAGAATAGACAACCAGCCGTTTGTAGCAAGAAGCGACAAGGAAATCCGTACGGATTTCTCAGAAAGAAAAGCTTCTTAGTTGCCGAAACATTCGTCCTGGTCCGTTTGTTCTGTCTGTTTACGTAATCATCCTTTTCTATGCATATGCGGCGTATTCTTGTTGCCTGGCTCTTGAAAATGCCCTGTTTACAGTGTTTCGGGTGGTGGTTTGTATAATCTAGGTATTGTTGCTTGTCAAATGGTTTTTTATACAGGGTTGTCTTTAGTATGCCATTTTCAAGATATATGGTCGTGTCTAGAAGGTTGATGCGTTCATCCGAGGTATCGGAGGTGAATTTTATTGTTGGATGAAAGGAGTTTACGAACGATGTGAATATAGCTTGATTGTCTCGGCCATGTCCCCATATTATAAATATGTCATCGATGTACCGAAGGTATGTGTGAGGTTTGTTCATGCAACGAGACAGGAATTCTGTTTCCGGAATTCCCATAATATATTTGCGTAAGTGGCAGCAAATGGGGTGCCCATGCTTGTTCCCTGTATTTGAAGGCAGTAATTTTGTTCAGATTCAAAGTAATTGTGTGATAATACTAGTTCAAGTAGTGTTAAGTATACTTCAGTAGAATGTTGTACGTTTTGTTGGGATAAGGTTTGCCGAACTGAAGTCAAGCCCTCGGGAATAGAAATGTTTGTGTATAAAGCGGTAACATCTACTGTGACGAAAACGGCGTCTTGCGGTAATGTGCTGTTCCTATTAATTTCCTCTATTATTCTCAGTAGGTGGGGTGTATCTTGTACAAATGACGGAAATGTCTTTGGAATGGCACCTAGAAAGTGGTTTAGGAATACGGAGAGGTTCTCGGTTGGGGAGTTGTTTGATACTATCGGGCGCCCTGGAATATTGGCAGTGTATAATTCTGTGGGTGGTATTTTGTGAATTTTTGGAAGGAGGTAAAACCTCCCTGCTGCTTTGTTTTTAGGTATCAGAAATTTAAATTCTGATTTAGTTATCAGTTCATCCGCTAACATGGATCTAAGCTGGTTGGTAATTGTGAGTGTGTATTGTTTTGTGGGATCGTTGTCTAGTTTGCGGTAGTGTTAAGGGTTGTTAAGTTGTCTGCAAGCTTCGTGCTTGTATTTCTCGATTGGCCAAATGACAATGCTTCCTCCCTTGTCAGCTTCCTTAATTATAATATCATTGCGTGATTTGAGGTTAGAAATAATGCGGTTCTCTGAATAAGTTAAGTTCTTAGGTTTTTTTTAGCTGTTTTAGATTGATTTATTATTCCTGTATTGATAGCTTTAAGGATATGATCAAGTTCAACTGCTTGTTCTGGTTCAGGGGTCCAGGTAGATTAAGCCCTAAGTGTTGCTGTACCTGTTTCTGTTCCGTCGTTGTCTGCGAATAAATGTCTAATGCGCATCCGTCGTGAGAATTCTGTGAGATCTCTGTGAAGCTCGAATTCATTTATTGTGTTGTTAGTTGGACAAAAGTTTAGGCCCTTGCTAAGGACGCCTGTTTCCTCTAGACTTAATGACGTTGAAATGTCTACGACATAGGACTGCTCAATTTGTGTGGCGGTGTGAGCTGTGCTTGGTATTTCTCTGTTTGTACTGTCCGTTGTTGGTATGACGGGGATGCTTGCTCGGGGGAGGGTTCCTTGATTCGCAATAATTTTCTTATTCTGTTTAAGCCTCAATTTTTTCTTCTGTTTTTCTTCGTACTGTTCTAGATCTCTTTTTTTCATCGGTTTTCATAGCTATGTTCTGGAGTTTTTGAGAAAATTCTTCAATTTGTTCGATGCAGTGGTTCTTGAGTATGTTTAAGAGGGAAAAGGAAGCGTTGTCAAGTGTTGTTTGCCAGTTTGCTTGATATCGGGAGGACAACGCGCCTAGAGCAGGTGTCGCTTTTAGTTTTAGTCCTTTAGGGATTGTGTTATTTTTTATGCAGACGTTGTATGTGTTGAGGTGGAAGGTGTAGTTAGTGAGTGTCTGGGTTAGTTTTCTAGCTTTTAAGAAATCGATGCGGTGTGTCCGAGAGGTGTTAGCTTCCCGTGTTGGTCACTTCTTTGTCTTTGTGCGTGTGGACCGGCGTGTGTCCACGCGTTTCGGCTTGGAAGCTGCGGGAGCTTGTGCTTTGTTTATCTCGATGGCTGTTTCCGTTTGGGTTTGTGCGTGTCCAGGTAGGCGGGTTGGCGTTTGCGTGAAAACTTTGGTTGTAGCTTTGGTTGCGTCGATGTTGGTCGTGTCTGGATTCTGGTGGTGGTGTTGAGCTGAGTTTGTGTGGAAGCTTCAGTTGTGAACTTCGCGTCGTGTTGAGGTGAGTATGTAGTTTGTGTGGAAGCTTCAGCTGTGGACTTCGCGTCGGTGTCGTTTGTCTCCGTTTGGCTTGCAGACGAGTGTGTTTTCGCTGTTGAGTACGTGTCTGTTGGCGTGCGGAATGTCGTTTTGTTGGTTGTAGTGCGTGACGCTGTAGTGGAGGTTGGGACGGTGGAGGGGCCTTCTGAGGGTTGTTTAGTGTTTGCGTTACATTTTCCTTTTATCAGGTGCTTAATCCACAGTGCGACTACTTCTACTCCTCTGTGGTTAAGGTGGAGTCCGTCCCAGGCCAAGTGTTCGTGCGGTGACTCGTGTATTTGAGTGTGGTGGATGGCGTCTACATTCTTGTGGAAATGTGGCAAGTTAAGAATGAGTGTGTTCAGCTTCTTCCTTTCGTCGGTGTGCCTCATCAGTGCGGGTGTTTGGTAGATGAGTGGGCTGTGTTTGTTTTGCAGTCGGGGGGCTATGGTCGTGACGGTTATGTGGGTGTTCGGACGTGCTGTCTGAATTGAAAGTATCATTTCGTTTAGTGATTCAATTGTTTCTGTGGCGCTGTGAGTGTGTAGGTTGTTGGTTCCAACAATGATAATAAAGTGTGTTATGTGGTTGGGGCGTCGGATACTAGTGTCAGAATGTCTGTTGTCTGTGCACCCCTCAAGTACCTAATGTAAGGAGCGTATCGACCCGACGGAAAGTGTTCTTGCAGGTATTTGTATTTCTAAGAACCAACGAGAAACTTAAGAAAATCTTTCCCGAACCACCTAAGGCCGCCTACAGACGTAACGCCAATTTTAAAGACATGCTCGTCCATGCAACACTCAAAAGAAAAAGTGGGACAACATCTGGCCCCTGTGGCCGGTCCAGATGCTCCACTTGCAAACATATACAGCCGGCTACCAGCGTAAAAAAGCACAGCATCGGATTACATTCACAAGGTTACATCGAGCTTCACCTGCACGTGAAACAACCTAACATATTCTCTTGAGTGTTCCACCTGTCAAAAACAATATATAGGCGAAACTAGACAGCCAGTTCATGTAAGACTGAACGGCAACCGTGCAGACACCAACACAATTTACCAAAAGCAGTAGCCAGCCACTTCAACCAACAGGACCACAATTTCGACCAAGCCAAACTCTACATTCTACAAACAAATTTCCGGTAACCACGTGATAGAAAATACATGGAATCGTATTTGATACACAAATTTAAATCCTTACACCCATCAGGAATCAATCTAGGACGTGGCAATTTGGAATCACTAAAAAGCGATAACACAATTACTGTAATATTGAAAGACATGAAATAAGCTCAACCTTCGAATGACCATAACCCGTATAACATTAATGCGTTCTAGCCTACACATCATACTATTAATGTTCTCTTCCAGTTTTTAAATTTTACATGCGTATATGTGTATGTATGTGTGTGTATATATTGATATATACATATACTACTCTTATTAAGTTGTTAATTTTTGAGAACTTTCAAACCAGTTCTTCCCTTTCCTCCTTTCACCGCTTCTAAGACCAGTTCCGCCCCCGCACTCTCAAAGTCCTTAGCCCCCAGGAAGTTCTCCGCGTCTTATTCCATCTGTTTCCCCACTGTCCCTATCCACAACCCGTCCCCGTCCCCCCTTTTTTTTTCTTTTTTGTCTTTTTTTTTCTTTCTTTCTTAAGCGTCATGCCACCCACTTTTTGAGGCGATTCCCCCGAGAAGGCCACGTACGGTGACACTTGACGCATATGTTTGCCAATGACATCCCCCCATTAAACACGTGTTTCTCAGCCACCCCTTCCGGTATCACTTACAATCGACATTTTGACTTTTAAAAGTACGCTGCCCGCTTCTCCCTCTTTTGCGACTGCTTTCCTTTGGTGCTTCCTATTGATGGGCGGTTGGTTGAAATAGGCAGACGCCATATCGTCAAAAACCTTCGCGATAGCCAGACGCGGCGCCCGTCTGCCGGTTTTCGAAGCCTCATGCTTCGTCTTTCCTTCATTCACATTTGTGGCGGCTCCGACTTTGTTGTACCCCCCCACCCCTACGTTCCTTTTCCGTTTTTTTTCCTTTTTTCTCCCTTTTCTCCTTTTTTTTTCTTCCTAGCCTTTCTTTCGTTCTTTCCTCACCCGCCCATCTTTTTACAACTGCAGCTCACCTTACCTCCGAGAAGGATTCGTTAGCGCCATTGCAACCTTGCCTGAAATGAGACAGGGGCTACACTCATCTGCTTTATAGATTTTTTCTTTCCAGACTGCAAGTACGAGCACGGACATGCGCCACCACAGGAAATGACGTCAGTACTAACCCCCTTAAAACTAACACGCCAAGGATGACAAGGCGCCTTTGACAAAGATAGGTCCACCTATCGAAACGTCGCCCAGCCTGTCTGAGGCACTTCCTCTGTTCTTCCTGCTTAGCCCACTACGTGTTTCCATTTGTCAGCTCCCATTTTGATTTTGGAGTGCCTTGGTCAATACCATTCGTGTGCATTCGTCTATGCCGAGCAGGAATGCCTGCCTTTTCTTGGTACCTTCGCCCTTATTTTAGGGGCGAAGCTCCTTAGAGTGTGGGTCGTTCCCTCCTCCGTTTGTATGTAGTATGTATGTAGCCACCTCTAGTTTATGAATTGCTCAATAGATGGCGTTGTGTGTATATGTCCTTGGAAATAAAATCTCTAGATGGCGTTAGTGGTTCCACTAACGTGGCTTAGTGATTACCGCTAGAGGAGATATAATAAAAGGAGCTCGCTCTTGGCGCGCTTTCTCTTTCGCTTGGAGTCGCCCCACTCATCATCATTCACCTCGTGGATGGCGTTGTTATAATTGGGATCGTCGGGCCGACGCGGTACTCGGAGTCGAGCACCGGAGGTGGACTCCATCGTGATTAACGGTGAGGTGAACTGAGGCACAACCCATAGCCAAGGATGCGTGGCTTCCACAACTCACAGCAGCGTTCTGTGGCGATGCATGCGGAGGCGAGGCGTTGCGTCGAGCACTGGTGTGGACTTCGGCGTCTGAGTAGGTGGCATCGTCTTCCTTTGTCGTGGAACGCGAACTGGCGTTGTCGCTGAGGCGCAGAACACAAGTCGGCGACGCTCGTGCCCAGCTCACGATCAAACACCCAGGAAAATGCAAAGACGTGACACGTGTTGTCACGTTTTTGCATGATCGAGTGGGCAATGTAAGGGGGGGGATTCACGGTTACCCGAATGATCCCTCCGAGCTTCGCCCACTCAGCATCATTCACTTCGTGGATATGCTGTGATTTTTTCAGTTCAGCAAAATCTAAGTGAATCACTTCAAAATGGACCTTGGAGTATTTCGGCGTTTTCATCATCTCTGTTGCCTGCTCAAACTTCACTTTGTTCACTTGGCATAGGTGGCGCATGCGAATACAGTCTTTCACGTCCTCCTTGATACTTGGCCAAGTAAATCTTTTCAGAAGCTTGTTGTAGGTGCGCCCGAAGCCGTTATGTCCCCCCCCGAATCTGGGCTATCATGATACAGGCGAAGTATCTTCGAAACCATTGTCGCTGGAACATATTTACCGTCAACAAACTTCATTTCCTCGGTTCCTTCCCACAACTTGGCACAATTTATTTCTTCAGGTTGTTCGCTTGTCTTGTGAACAAGTAATCTGGACAATGCATCTGCATCTGTTAGCAGCGGGCCAGGGCGATGTGATATGCAAATTGCTGTAGATAGTTCACCCATCTAGCAATTGGGCCCTTTGGTTGTGCCATGTTTTGGAGATGAGTCAAAGCTTGGTGATCAGTAAATAGGGGGAATTTCGCGCCTTCCAGGTAGGGACTAAAATACTGTACAGCTTTTAAAACAGTCAATGCTTCGTTTTCAGTGGTGGTATAGTTAACTTCGGCAGGCTTTAAAGTATAGCTTTAGAAACCAACTACGTGGTGCGTCTGATGATCTGGTAGTTGTGACGGCTTCTGATCCAGAACTGCACCTGTTGCATAACGCGATGCGTCGGTATTAAGCACAAAAGGCATGGAGAAGTCCGATATACAAAGAATGGGATCTGATGATATGAGTTTCACTAGTTCGTTTTAGGTTCTTTCACACTCCGGACTCCATAGGAAAGGAACGTCTTTTTGCATCAAACGTCTCAGACATCTAGTCTTCGCCGCATAATCCTTGACGAAAGACCTGAAGTGACCAGCTAGGCCTAGAAATACCCGCAGAGAATGGACGTCGTATGGCTTCACCAACTTAGAAATCCTTACAACTGAATCCTGCTTCGTGCTTTTTGTAGTCCCGTCAAAGACCCTGCCGAGAAACACAACTTTATCTTGGAAAGATGTGCTCTTCTTAAAGTTCACTTTCAGCTGAGCTTGGCTAAGAGCACTCAGAACCTGAGAAAGGTGACTTTGATGCTCCTGTTCAGTCTTTGAAAAAATGAGTATATCATCTATGTAGACATTACAAAACATTCCAAAGTATGGCTTCAGTGTATCATTCATTATCTTTTGAAACCACGCCGGAGAGTTCTTCCATACAATTTGCGATTGTGCGATTGTATTCGCACAAGTGAAATGGTGTGACGAAGGCGGTGAACTTCTTTATGTCCTCGGTCAAAGGAATTTTCCAGAAACCCTTGCATAGATCAATACGAGAAAACCAGCGGCATCCACCTGTTTTGTCAATAATTGCGTCTATATTGGGCATGGCAAATGGTATCAGCTCCGTTTGTTTGTTGAGTGCCCTATAATCCGTAAAAAGACGGAACGTTCCATCTACCTTCGGAGCGATTGTGATAGGCGAAGAAAAGAGCGAGACCGAGGGTCGAATTACATTTGCATCCAACATTGCCTGCAATTCTTTCTTCAGGCAAATCTTCTTTTCTGACGACATATTGTATAGAGCTCTTCGTACCAAGGTTTTATCGGCGATTTCAAATGGCACTTGATGTGACTTCATTTCCGGAGGGTAGTTCCCAACGCAGACGAGCTCGGGGTACGTAGCCTTGATGTCTTCTTCGCGGTGAATGACTCCTAATGAACGAGGTGTCGGAGCATTAGTCTTCATTCTTGAATCGTCTTCAAGAAGCACTTTGTCATCCCAGCAAAGGTTCACCTTGAGCTTATCATATCAGGGTGAGATAGTAGTTAGTCGTACGTCACGTCTGGCATTGCCAACACAGTGCTGGTGAAAGAATGACCTTGGAACTCAATGACGACGTACGCCCACTCGTTATGTGAGCTCAGCGAGCCATCGTATCCTTGCACTCGAATGACTTTGCCAGCGTGCAAACGACTGATGTTGAGTCTGTCCCTGTTAATGATGGACACAGAAGCTCCACTATCCACCGGTGCATTCATTTCGATGCCATAGATTTTCGCAGGTATATGGAGCAGGCTCGACGATATCACACACACTGTCTCAAGGCCGCTGTTGATGTGATTTCGATCACTCTCGCTACGTTCAGGCAGCAAATGGTCGAGTGCTGGGTCATGCGCTATGCTGTAGGGTCTTTCAATGATGTCCCCGTCAGAACCAATCCATTGGCAGGGGCTGTCCATAGAGCTACGTGCATCCTGATTTGTAGGTAAGTACGCGTCAGTCTCGTTCATCTTGCACACGTCATGGCTATTGAAAAAAGGTTTTCCACTCCAGGCCGGCTCTCCTTGTTCCTTCTCTGCCTTTGACAGCAAATTTTGCAGGCATTGCAGAAACTCTTCTAGGGTCCTCGGAGCGGTTAACGCAACTTGGAAACCCGTGAAGACGACTTGCTGCGACGAGGCCCCGGTCGATGAAGAACTTAATCCACATCCATTCAGACTGTTTGACGTAGCGCACATCCACAGGACAAAGGACACACACACACACAGCGCTAACTTTCAACTAATGGTTTTATTTCTGATCACACGTTATTTATACGGCAACCGGCGATCGATAAAACCAAGGAAACACCTAGGAAAAAAACATGTAATAGTACAGCATCGATCGCGCACATGTCACCGCTGATCACATCTATCTGCAAGCATTTTCTTCAAAGTGACTATTCAAGATACCTCTTTTCTTTATCGGTCAAAGCCTAAAGAAGGCGCACTCGCGCATTTTTCTTTCACTTTGTTGTCAATTTCAAACGCCTCGATTATTTATTTAATCCACGTGTTCGCCTTCGGCTGCAGAAGAACTGTAACGGTCCCGGGATAAATAAATACCACAATCACAAAAGTTAAGCAAGACAGGTGTCGTCCGGCATTTACTCCTATTTCCTCACTTCTTCGTCTTTCCCCCCATTTCTATTTCTCTTCTTCAGTTTTCCTTTCAAGACTGCTTCAAGATATATATACATATATATGTATATATATTGTGGGCGTTCATCAGACACATCCCCATTTTTCGTGCATGCTCATCATCGTGTGTGTGCCTCTTCGGTTGTGGGAACTCGGCTGAACTGTGATCTTTGCTCTTGGGTGTGGTCGCTTCGCCGTGTCTTCGGGGCCTAATAAAGGTCGCGTTAACTGCTACGTCACAGGTGGTTGAGGTTGCTCAACGATCCTCCGTGATCTCCCAGCCCGCTCTACCCCCCTGGAGCTCTGCTCAGGTCGCCCATCTGCGCCAGGTGCCCGTTGACATGCCTCAGGACGACCCCACCGGCGCTTCTGCGTCTACCTCAACAGCCCCGAATGCCGCGGCCTATCCGCCCCGGATCATTAGTGGGCACCAGCGCGATCCCCCCCATGTTCGCTGGACTTCGAGGCGAAGATGTGGAGGATTGGCTCGACAACTACGACCGAGTGCGTTTGACTAACAACTGGGACAATTCGGCCAAACTTCGCCGTGTCTCGTTCTATCTCACCTTCGTCGCCAAAACATGGTTTTTCAATCGTGAGACTGATTTCATGGACTGCACCAGTTTCAAGCAGCAGCATCGCCAAATTTTCGGCACTCCAGCTGTTCGGTGAGCCCTCGCAAAAAAGACACTGGACGCTCGCAAGCAACAACCTGGCGAGTCTTACACCTCATACATAGAGGATGTGCTTGCCCTTTGTCGCCGTGTAAACACCAGCATGACCGAAGCAGACAGGGTTCTCGCCATCTACTTTAAGGCATCGGCAATATCGCCTTCCAGAACCCGCCTTCCAGATGTTGGGCCATCCAGAACCCAACAACAGTCGCCGAAGTTGTCACCACTTGCCAACGCCTTGAGGAACTTGAGTCGCAACGTTTGCAGCCGGACGGCCCCGAAAACATCACCACCGCCGATACCTCATTGCCGTGCAATGATTCGGGTTATGATCCGAGAAGAGCTAGTCTTTTGGCCTTTCGGTAACCCCGATATCACCTCACACCTCCGGCACTCTTTTGCGCGACGTCATCAAAGAGGAGTTGGCGTCCATGGCTGGTGCAGCATTTGCAGACTCTCTGGCCCCTCGACCCTAGCCAACATACGCACAAGTCGTCGCCGCTAGTTCACCAGGCATCGTTCAATTGATGCCTGCACACCCTATGCCTGCCCGCCTGGCTTCGATGACTCCCAGTGCGCCTAGCGAACCCTTTCACCCACCATGGCGATCGGCTTGTGGCGACACACTGCGCACAAACCGGCGCAGCCTCCGCCTCGCCACCAGCTAGCCCGGCGTGACACGGCCGTAAGCTGCAACACGCCTCCGATAAGGGACAGAACCACCGCAGCGTCACCGGAGGCTTACGTCATCGACGGTGGCTATAAACCAAGCTGCCAAGCTCGGAAGTATTCAGTCTTCCTCTAACCGTTCGAGCGCAGCGGGGGTATGCTCGCCTCGCTGCTGCTACTAGGCTAAACAAACGATCGTTATGTTTTATGTTGGGATGCGTCCTTTCGTCGACACGGCGTCCCACAGGCTCATCCAGTCTGCTACTACTGCGGATATTGTGGACACATTGCACGCTTTTGTCGGAATCGTCAGCAGGACGAGCGTCGTGGATACGACGTATACGAACGGGATGACTGTCCTGCTGGGGCCACTTTCCAACGCCGTCCCTACGCTCCGCCTCCAGGTCGCTCTTTATCGCCAACTATGACATTCCGACATAGAAACCATCGTGAGTAGCGCAATGACATCCGAGGCGGCCCCTACTCACCACCCTGTTAGACACGGCTCGCCATCGCCCCTTCGCCGCTCCACGTTGCCCCTTCGCCGCTCTACGTCACCACTTCGACGTGTCTCTGAATTCTGCGACCGTCGCTCGGAAAACTAAACTGTGCAGCTTTTGGAAGAAAAGCTGCATCGAGTGACAGGACAGAAATTCCTCCAGTGCGTCCTTATAATATGGTGTCGGTTTTAGTGGAAGGCATACGCGTGGACGCCTTGATAGACACGGGTGCTTGTTTGCAGTGGCGTAGCCAGGGGGTGGCACACCGGGCACGTCTCCCCCCCCCCCTCCCCCCCCCCCGAAATTTTTTTTCTCCATGGCATCCTGGGCGAAAAATGACCATTTCCAGAAGGTGCCACCCCCGAAATCAAGGAGGTGCCCCCCCCGGAAAAACTTTCTGGCTACGCCCCTGCTTGTTTGTCGGTTATTCATCATTCTTTACGTTCCCGTCTTCGGAAAGTCACAACCCCTTATGATGGACCTACACTGCTCTCTGCTCAAGGGGACGCTATTAGACCATCCGCCATGTGCACCGCTCGTGTTTTCATTGATGGACTTCTTCATTAACATAGAGTTCGCCGTGCTAAGTTCGTGTGCCAACCAGCTCATCTTAGGATGGGATTTTCTTTCTACGGCATCCGCTTCCAGCTTCTGTCGGGAACGTGTTGTTCACATGACCGAGACCGGCCATGCGCTTCATACGGAAGATTCGCCACTTCACTTGAGCGCAGCAGAAGATACCGAGCTGCCCCCTGGTGATCAGCGAATTGTTACAATCGTGTCTGACGTGATTGACCGTGGTGACGTGCTTGCCCTACCATCTACACGCTTTCTCTCAAGAGGGATTGCCATTGCTTCAGGGCTGGTGCGGTTTCACAATGGCTCCGGATTTCTCTGCGCTGCAAACCAAATATCCGCGGCAATTCTCATTCCCAAAGGCACCACACTGGCTTCGACCATCAGTCCCGACCTGACCTCTTCGCAGTCGGATGAGTTGCTCGCTTTACTGCAAAAGCATGAGGCCTTGTTTGATGCAAATACCTCATCTTTGGGACAGACGTCCATTATCACGCATCGCATAGAGAATGACGGCACTTCTATCGTACGCCGTCGGCCATATCGAGTCTCACCAGCAGAGCGGAAGGTCATTGAAGAAAACGTCGCCGATATGCTGCAACGGAAGATCACACGTCCTTCGGCGAGTCCTTGGTCATCCCATGTTGTTTTGGTAAAAAAAAGGACGGCTCCATGCGCTTCTACGTAGACTGCCGAGCGCTAAATAAGATCACGGGCAAGGATGTCTATCCAATACCGCACATAGACGATGCCTTGGATTCGCTGCAGGGTGCCGAGTACTTCTCCGAGTCTATCTGCGTTCCGAATATTGGCAGATACCTATGCATGGGGACGATAAAGAAAAGACCGCGTTTACAACGCCAGATGGGCTTTACGAATTCTACGTCATGCCATTCGGCCTTTGCAATGCTCCAGCAGCATTCGAGCGCATGATTGACACCGTTCTGCGAGGCCTTAAATGGAAGACTTGCTTGTGCTATTTGGACGATATCGTAATTTTCTCGTCAAACTTTCCTCAGCACTTGCAACGTCTCGACGAAGTTCTCACCGTGTCTTGCTAACACAGGCCTTCAGGCTGAACACAAAAAAGTCTCGCTTTGCGAGTAAGACAATTAAAGTGTTGGGCGACGTTGTGAGCAAGGACGGAATTCGCCCTGATCCTGACAAGATCTCTGCTGTCCTACACTTCCCGCGTCCCGAAAATGCCAAAGATTTGCGTAGTGGTCTCGGCCTCACATCCTATTTTCGCCGATTCATTCGACACTTCGCCTCAATCGCTTCGCCATTGCACAAGTTGCTCGGATCCAACGTGCTCTTTGTGTGGTCTGGCCGAATGTGAATCAGCGTTCGATCATCTCAAGCGTGCCCTAACATCCGAACTAGTCCTTAGCCATTTCGATGAAAACGCGCCTACGCTCTTGCATACGGACTCCAGGGGTCAAGGCATTGGTGGTATTCTCCTACAGCGAGACGAATCTTCACGTGAGAGGGTCATCGCCTATGCAAGCAGTGTACTGAAAAACGCCGAAAAAAACTATACCACCACCGAGTAGGAGTGCCTAGCCGTTGTATGGTCTGTACAGAAGTTTCGTCCTTGTCTTCACGGCCACCACTTTACTGTGGTTACGGACCATCACGCCTTGTGCTGGCTGTCGACACTCAAGAACTTGTCTGGCCGCCTTGGTCGCTGGATTCTTCGGTTGCAAGAATATGACTTCACTATTACAAGTCGGGAAAAAAAAACATTAGGACGCTGACGCGCTTTCGCGCTGCCCGCTTCCTACGGAACCATATAATGGCGCCACTTCTTCCTTACGCCACGAACTCTCGGGCGTTCCTTCGCCACACGTTTCGTCCATATCTGCCCTGGACCCGATTTCTTCGCACGAGCGGGGTTAATTTTTATCCCATTAACGCACCGATCCTTACTGCCAGTGCCTCATGGACCGCCTAGACGGAACTTCGCGGCCACATAACGCCCGTCTTCGTCGACAGCTGGCTCAATTCAAGCTCGACAACTGCATCCTGTACCGCCATATTAAAGACGATAGTCTTTCTTGGGATACCTAAACGGAAAAATTTTGGTCTGTCTGTCTGTTTGTCTGTTTGTCGGCACGTCACACGATTCAGCTAGCTGGCCAAACTTTAACCACCTGCCTTACGACCTCCAATCTTGACCAAGAAGCAAGTGTTCATACGGGTGAGCGTGGGCAATTAAAAATCAAATATTACGCATACCTGAGGCACAACATCAATACCTTAGTACTATTCACAGTGTTCCTTTAAAACAAAATCTATAGATACGTAATTATAAAGATCCTAGTGTTTATTACGCGGCGCTGCTGTGTACAAAACAAGTCTCCGCCCAGTGATTTAACTTCGACGCTGTGGCTGGCTGTGGTCTACACGGTAGCGCCATCTACAGCGCTACCGGGGAACATCAACACAAGCCGATGTTCCCCGGTAGCGCTGTAGATGGCGTCCTCTTCTGTTTTATCAATGCCAGACAGATGCGGCTGATTCATCGTAGAAGAGCGCTGTCTCAGGCAAGGCAAAACATATATGGCCGCTTGATGAAATACGACCCACTCTACAAGACATGATCAGAGAACGCAGAGAAGAGACCGACGACCAAATTTCAGCGGAGAAACGCCGGCGTCCGTCTAAGCGCGCCCGGAAAACGTCCGAAAAACGAGCCCAACGGCTAGCCCAGCTATTAAATTGTGGTACTCATGCCGCTCATGCAGTGCAGTCGGCACAAGACTATCGTCTTTCGACGACATTTGCAGCGAAGCACGCAGATACGCGGCCAATTTTTACCACCCTGATGGTCAGCGCTGGGTGCCAGTTTCACCTCGCTCTTTTCGCGCTCAAGTCCTCACGGTATATTGCCACGCATGTGACAATATCATGACGACATGACTTCTGGTCACCTGGGCTTCCAGAAAACGTATGACCTCATCAGATGTCGCTACTACTGGCCGGGCTTGTCCGCTAGTGTCGCGAAGTACGTTGCATCGTGCGCCCTTTGTCGGCGTCGAAAACTTCCGACATTACCTCAAAGCGGACAACTGCAACCACTCCCGTGTCCGCTGGAACCATTCGAGGTCGTTGGCGTTGATCACTACGGTCCGCTTCCTGTGACTCTCACAGGTAAGCGATGAATCGTTAGAGCCGTCAACCATCTGACACGCTACGCCGAAACAGCTTCCGTGACTTCTGCCTCAGCTACTGAAGTTGCTGACTTTATTCTCCGAGCCCTAATCCTTCGTCACGGCGCTCCTCGTGTCATCGTAAGCGACCGCGGCAAGGCATTTCTTTCACAACTCGTCGACGAAGTGCTCAAAGCATCCGGCACCACCCACAAAACAACCTCTACTTACCATCCTCAAAGGAACCGGCTGACTGAGCGGTTTCATCGCACATTGTCAGACATGATCGCCATGTACATCCATCCCGACCACAGAAACTGGGATGCAATATTGCCATTCGTCACTTTTGCTTACAATACCTCCGTACAGCGCACAACCGGTTCCTCGCCATTCTACCTCGTTCATGGTCGTTTCTCCTCTTCATTCCTTGACGTCTCTAAATCATTTCCATCCTCCAGTGAAGAATACGTGTCTCGTCTTCATCATTGTCGCCAGCTCACCCGCCTCAACACCGAAGCAAGGCAACAGGACCGTAAGCTGGAATAGGATGAATATCATCGCGTCGTGTCGTTCAGCCCTGGTGATGAAGTGCAGCTTTGCACACCTATGCGTACTCCAACCCTTGCAACATCAAGTGCCTGCCGCGACACAAGACCATCCCACTGGCGTTCAACCTCATCGCAATGCACCATCCCGGTTTCGTCGACACAACTGACTTCGCTTTCTTCATGCCTTCTCATCTGTTTTTGGTCACATATTTCTCATCATCGCAGTTAATTTTGAATAACGCAAGCCAGGACAGAACCAGGACAGAGCCCATGCTTAAAACAGTAGCCGTCACACGTTCAGATCTCGTCTAAATCCTCCTCCAGTTAATGTCTACCATAATGGTATAACTTAAGCTCAGAAGGTACACAGCGGACAAGGGAATGACGAGGACAAGCGCTAACTCCCAACTATCATTTATTAAAGCAACACACAAATATATACCTGTCACCCGAGATCACAACCGCATCAGTCAAAACACGAGGGTGATGTGCGCTTAAGTTATAACATTGTGGACTACCAACAAACCCACTTCAACACCCTACTTTCTACCATAGCGCGACTCTTTCTACCATCTTGCGCGACTCTACGCTTCTGCCACGTAATGTGTTAATGCAACTCCTCGCCCTACGTATATGAAACATTTACAGGGTTCTCTTTTTACCGAAGTGGTCTTCAACGCTGACATGGCTGACTGAATAAAATAAAATAAAAAAATTACACCACCGCTAAAGGGAACCATGTGTAGATGCAAAGTAGCGGGCGCTAACGCTTTTTTTTTAATTGGAAAAATGGGAAAAAAACAAACAAGGGTTTGTGCAGGTGGCACATTCAGCCACAATTGATATATATTGGAACACTTCTGTACTATCAACCACGCTCGGTCAGGCACTCCTTTTTACGCTCTATTCTTTTTTTACCTAGGATTGGCTATTACGCACAACATATTTTGCAATATTTGCCCTCGGGCAAAACTTTGATTGGGCGAGTTGGTACATGCTTAGCCGGGGAAAACAGCGCAAAAAAAGACGAGGACGCGCTCCTCCTTTTTGCGCTCGATCAGCGCTCGTCCAGTGTACTGTGTTCCTGCATCCTCGTCCTTTTTTGCGCTGTGTTCACCGGCTAAGGAATATTTGCTACTCTCCATTTAGTGGTACGACAGTTGCAGCGGTAGGACAGTCGCCTTATATGTTCACGAAAGGCCTGATGACAGACTGACAAGGTTTTGGAGCTTTCTTCGAAAAGTGGTGCGGAAATCTTTTAGCCGGCGCGCTGGTACATCGTAGACGGCAATGACACCGCTGAGTGAGAAGTTCACCGAGACAAGGAAACGTTACCAAAAACCCTGAAGGCGCAGGCAATCATGATGGCGATCCCCATGACGAGAACGACAAAACAAAGCACCGTGTAGACCCTGAGCTTGGCTTTGATTCTGGACAGGCGATGTTCCATGATTTCCTCTGGCGTGGGCATGTGCACGGGGGAAGGCTCGGACAGAAGGGGTCCCGGCACCAGGATCGATGTTTTCGGTTCTTCCGTGACACTGGTGAACGACACAGAAATTAGCGGGGAGATGGTCAGCGGTATTTCTTCTTTCTTTAAATATGATGGTTGCGAACATACGTCACTCAGGGGTCGGTGCCTAAGTAAAGAACACAAAACCTTAGGGGGACGCTTGCGCTTCGGTTTTAAGAGTGTAACTCGATAGCGTATTCGGGCAGTGTTTTTATCGCCACGTGATTCGCTTATTGCCAGGCTTCGTTTATTGGCGGCTGCTTTAACTCTGGCGCGAGGAAAGGAACGCCCGTGCACGTGAATTCCTTGTGCAAGTATAGTCGCGAAGTGCCCACTACACGATAATTCATCAGTTTCCGAAGTAGCCACTACGCGCGTCTGTAAGGCGACACGGGCACCTTCCCAGCTGCACACTTTTTTGTCTGTAGTGGCTGATGCTGATCACTTGCGCCTGAGCGCTTTGAAATTGGGCGCTCGTTTAAACGACCCATATATTCGTTGCTAGAGTCACACAATGCTACATCTTGCGCGACTCTACGCTTCTGCCACGTAATGTGTTAATGCAACTCCTCGCCCTACGTATATGAAACATTTACAGGGTTCTCTTTTTACCGAAGTGGTCTTCAACGCTGACATGGCTGACTGAATAAAATAAAATAAAAAAATTACACCACCTCCCGCTAAAGGGAACCATGTGTAGATGCAAAGCAGCGGGCGCTAACGCTTACACTGGCGGCGGCGTTGACGCTAGCGCTCATCGCAACGTTGCGCAGGAGAGAAAACTGGGGAGGCGCAAAGCAGGCAGTGATGGAGCAGTGTTTCCTACTGGAACATGCCAATCGCTGCTAATGGGCAATGAGAGACAGAAGACTCCGACTGGACACAGAGACCCGCACTCCGCTTTTAGTTAACGCGCACGCTGCGAATTTTTATTGTTCAACAACGCACAGGAGAAATCTTCCACCGGCACCACCTTGGAGGTCAAGATCCATTGCCATATATACGGGATGGCCAGTGAACGGTTGTGCAGCGCGAGCAGTCGGTTTTTTCAACCAAGAAACTCGCTAGCAGACGCTGCCTGCGTCGGCGTCGCGAGGCGAGAGAGGGGGAAGCGGAGGAGAGGAGAGAGAGGGGGTGACACGCATGCGCAGTGGGAGTGTGAACGCCGTGGGCAGGGATGCGTAGAGAGAGGGGGGGAGCGTAGGAGAGGAGAGAGAGGGGGGGGACGCGCATGCGCAGGGGGGAGTTAGACGCCGCGGGCAGGGATGGAGAGAGGGGGGGAGTGTAAGAGGGGAGAGAGGAAGGGAGGCGCATGCGCAGTGAGGGTGTGGTTGCCGTGGGGAGGGATGCCTAGAGGAGAGAGAGGGGGAGAGGAGGTTTTTTATTTTTATTCTTTCTTTAACTGTTTGCGCATGCGCAGTAAGGGTGGGCACGCGGCACACCACCACCACCACCACCACCACCACCGGATTAAGCTTCGCCATAAGATGCTTCACATCTAAAAAAAATTACACCATCTCCCGCTAAAGGGAACCATGTGTAGATGCAAAGCAGCGGGCGCTAACGCTTACACTGGCGGCGGCGTTGACGCTGGCGCTCATCGCATCGTTGCGCAGGAGAGAAAACTGGGGAGGCGTAAAACACGCAGTGATGGAGCGGTGTTTCCTACTGGAACATGCCGATCGCTGCTAATGGGCAATGAGAGACAGAAGACTCCGACTGGACATAGAGACCCGCAGTCCGCTTTTAGTTAACGCGCACGCTGCGAATTTTTATTGTTCAACAAAGCACTGGAGAAATCTCCCACCGGCACCACCTTGCAGGTCAAGATCCACTGCCATATATACGGGGTGGCCAGTGAACGGTTGTGCAGCGCGAGCAGTCGGTTTTTTCAACCAAGAAACTCGCTAGCAGACGCTGCCTGCGTCGGCGTCGCGAGGCGAGAGAGGGAGGGAGCGTAGGAGAGGAGAGAGAGGAGGGGACGCGCATGCGCAGTGGGAGTGTGGGCGCCGCCGGCAAGGATGCCTAGAGGAGAAAGGGGGGGAGCGTATGAGAGGAGAGAGAGCGGGGACGCGCATGCGCAGTGGGAGTGTGGACGCCGCGGGCAGGGATGCCTAGAGGAGAGAGGGGGGAGCGTAGGAGGGGAGAGGGGAGGCGCATGCGCAGTGAGGGTGTGGTTGCCGCGGGGAGGGATGCCTAGAGGAGAGAGAGAGGGAGAGGAGGTTTTTATTTTTTTTAAAGGGTTTGCGCATGCGCAGTAAGGTTGGTCACGCCGCACACCACCACCACCGGATTAAGCTTCGCCATAAGATGCTTCACATCTAATGAATGAGAGAATGAAATTCCTGACATAGCTCTGTGGTAGGACACCTGTCTGCCATGTAGCATGCATGAGTTAGACTCCGGCTCGAAGCCCTCATTTTTGAACTCTTTGCGTCCTTTGTGCTGTCTAGTTCACGGAAGCGCCGACATTTCGCAGCCAATGGCGCCGACGCCAACATCGTAATTTCTGCGACATAAGCTCTTTAACCCAATCACGTTAATAAAAAATGTGATGTGTGATTGGTCTTCGTGACATCGCCAGCTCCGGTTAAGGCTCACCAATTGTTCAACGATATATATATATACAAGGAACAAGAATGAAAATACGACTTTCGTTGGTTTGGCACTGTATATTTTCACTAACGGTTCGTCTGGTGGACCAGACTTTTTCAAAGGACCGCGCATATATATATATATATATATATATATATATATATATATACACCGCCGACCGGTATGGCCTATAGATTTACGACTTGCCACGGCTCAACAGAACTTCATAAGTGAGGCGCACCACGCAACGCAGAACTGGCCGGGCGTGCTGCTTTTCGTACGAAAGCTTAGCTTTTTGGGAAGAAATGCAGGCAGAAAGCTTCGAGAGCTTATTAAGTGCCGAGAAGACCTCTGGGACGTCATGGCTGTTTGTAAATTTTCAAAGACGATAGTCCTTCTTGGGATACTTCAACGCAAAAAATTTTGGTCTGGCTGTCTGTCTGTCCGTAACCCGATTCAGCTACTCGCCAAAGTTTAACCACTTTCCGAACGCCCAGCCATCTTGAACTGGTGTTTGCGTTCATACTTGTGAACATATTCGATCAAAAAGCAAATACTACGCGTACCTGAGGCGCAACATTAATATGTAAGTGTCAGGTCGTGTGTTCTTTTATTTTAAAATACATAGGTACGCAATTCTAAAGACCCTAGTGTTTTTTAGGCTGCGCTGAAAATGCGACGCTGTGCACGAACTGCGACGCTTTGCACGAAAAAGCCCTGTGCCGACGATAAGGTGCTGCCGCTGGCAGTGGCCCTTGGTCACGGTGTAATGCCCTTGGTTCAGCACAAGCTCATGTTTTTAGGAGCGAAGCTCCTTAGGCCGGCACCCCGCCGTCGCCGTTGAAGCTCCCTGGCATGATGCCAGCTGTGGCGTCTGCCCCTCACGCGGGATGATAAATGAGCTTTATGAGAGCTGGAACGCGGATGGCGTCTGCACGATGCGTGAAGCGCAAGAATACGAACGCATGCGAAAAGGAGGCAGATTAGTCTCCCTCTCCCTCTTTCTTCGTCTCTGCGCTGTCCCCTCAAACCGGTGAATGCACGTTCCAGCACCGAGTGCAGCAGACGCTCTCCGCGCGCAAACAAGGCGCGCGGCGCAAAAAAAAGAAAAAGAAAAAAAAACTTTGCGGTCAAAAGAAGTCAGCGTTCTCTGCCACACGCACGCTGTGCTGCCACGGACGACTACAGTTTCCTCCGTGCTACCATCTCTTCCTTCCTCCGACGGTAGAGCCACTGCAGGTTCGACAGTTTCTGCGAGTACTGGAAATACGACCTACCCGATGGGGACACCTTCAGCGAAAGCTACTTTCTCAAGATCATTGGCATCAACCAAGACACCGAAATGACAATCTGCCTTGCATCCTTCGAATGGTTAAACAGTTTCAAAACGTACATAGTCACTTGCGTCCCATTTCTAAGGAGCTTCGCTCATCGGTTGTATTCGTACACGGAACAACTGCTAATTTTTCAATGGCGTCCATATCTCGCGCGGCGCCTCCTCTATTTTATCAATGCCAGCCAGATGCGGCCAATTCAACGTAGAGTAGGCGCTGTCTGAGGCAAGGCAAAACATAGTAGTACGGCCGGCACAAGACTATCGTCTTTCAACGACATTTGCAGCGAAGCACAGAGATACGCGGCCATTTTTTTTCGAATGGTGGTTGATCTTTTGCACGTAAGGTAGAACCAGTGGTCCCTTTTCCTGCATGACCTCGGTAAGTGTGATATACAAGCGAATTACACCAATGTGACAGGCGGATGTACACGTTTTGATACGGCAGATGCGAATTAACGAAATGCTTGCGTGCTCGAACTTGAATGGAGATAACTAGGAAGGGAAACATGAGTCACTTTTTCACTTACGGGAAGCATTTGTTACTTTGTTTCGGAGAGATACAGATGTGCCGTAGGTAACTACTGTATTTGTGCTCACTTCTGCATCTAGGGCCCCATACACGGCCGGGCCCAGTGGGACAGTCACGCGTCAACGCCAGAAATATTTCCAGTCAACCGTCTGTAAGTGCTTCCCACCCAACACTATATAGCAATACCTATTTCTTTTAAGTGTACATCACGACTAAAAATCAACACATTCTTCATAAACTACAGCAGCATCAAGTAGAGTTGGTTGTGTTTAAGTTAAACCAAATTCCTGTGCCTTTAATTATGCATTAATTGTGTAGCAAGTTGTAAAAACTGCCGGGGAAACTCGATAAGGTTTTTGACTTATCGTATGCGCCGTGTCTGTGCTGATCTTGTGGCTTGTGTGAGACTCGGGTATTGTTGTGAACGAACAGACCGAAGAGCCACGACGGTTAGAAACGTTTATTCAGATGATTAGAACGTGAATAACATCATGATGATAGGTCTTCTTTTTCTTCTAATTCTTCGTCGTCTTCTCCTTTGTCTTCCTGTTTCTACATCTTCCTGGGGCCTCAAATGTCCGCACTTATAAGCATCCTTCTAGTGGATAAACCAACCTCGTGGGTCTTCGTAGAAGCTTATTGTCAGGAGTCTTCTTAAACGCAGACTCTTGAGAGTTGGTCTCGGCCTGGGAAAACGTCCTTTCCCCAGCATATTTTCCAAAAGGCTCTTGGATTTTTTTCTTCTAGTAAGACGATGTCACCTTTTTTAAGTTTCTCGTGATTATTTCTCGTTGCGGGTTTCATTAATGCACTCCTGATTTCTTTCATATACTCAGAGTTCCATCGTTGCCACCATACTTTAGTAACTTCTTCGCGAAGTCTCCACACCTGTTGAAGGTTGTGGTCCCATTCTTAATTTATGTCTGCTCCAATCTTTCGCTTTCCGCCAATCAGATCTGATGGAGTCAAAGGATTGGGCTCGTCAGGCTCCTCGTAAACGTACGTAAGGGGTCAAACGTACGTAGGTGGGCTCGGTGGCTGTGCTTCAGCGCAGACCACTAATCCGCTCTGTTTCGCCATGCAGGTGCACGGTTTCCTAACCGGAATTCTTCTGCCCGCAATCCTGGCTTTCCCGCAAGCCACCGCTATCCCCGCAATCTACTGCAGTCCGCCCGGCGCAGGCCCCTTGCCTCCGCCTGCTACAACCGATTCATCATGTCCCAACAGCGCCACCGCCGCCACCCATTCTGGATCCGGATTTACCATGGAAAGCACCATCGTCTGCAACATCCTCGTCCACGTCAGCTATAAAACCGCCCCGATCGTCCCCCGCGATCTGTGGGCTCGGTGGCTGTGCTTCAGCGCAGACCACTAATCCGCTCTGTTTCGCCATGCCGGTGCACGGTTTCCTAACCGGAATTCTTCTGCCCGCAATCCTGGCTTTCCCGCAAGCCACCGCCATCCCCGCAATCTACTGCAGTCCGCCCGGCGCAGGCCCCTTGCCTCCGCCTGCTACAACCGATTCATCATGTCCAACAGCGCCACCGCCGCCACCCATTCTGGATCCGGATTTACCATGGAAAGCACCATCGTCTGCAACATCGTCGTCCACGTCAGCTATAAAACCGCCCCTGTCGTCCGCCGCGATCTGTGGGCTCGGTGGCTGTGCTTCAGCGCAGACCACTAATCCGCTCTGTTTCGCCATGCAGGTGCACGGTTTCCTAACCGGAATTCTTTTGCCTGCAATCCTGGCTTTCCCGCAAGCCACCGCCATCCCCGCAATCTACTGCAGTCCGCCCGGCGCAGGCCCCCTTGCCTCCGCCTGCTACAACCGATTCATCATGTCCAACAGCGCCACCGCCGCCACCCATTCTGGATCCGGATTTACCATGGAAAGCACCATCGTCTGCAACATCGTCGTCCACGTCAGCTATAAAACCGCCCCTGTCGTCCGCCGCGATCTGTGGGCTCGGTGGCTGTGCTTCAGCGCAGACCACTAATCCGCTCTGTTTCGCCATGCAGGTGCACGGTTTCCTAACCGGAATTCTTTTGCCTGCAATCCTGGCTTTCCCGCAAGCCACCGCCATCCCCGCAATCTACTGCAGTCCACCCGGCGCAGGCCCCTTGCCTCCGCCTGCTACAACCGATTCATCTTTTTCCAACAGCGCCACCGCCGCCACCCATTCTGGATCCGGATTTACCATGGAAAGCACCATCGTCTGCAACATCGTCGTCCACGTCAGCTATAAAACCGCCCCTGTCGTCCCGCCGCGATCTGTGGGCTCGGTGGCTGTGCTTCAGCGCAGACCACTAATCCGCTCTGTTTCGCCATGCAGGTGCACGGTTTCCTAACCGGAATTCTTTTGCCTGCAATCCTGGCTTTCCCGCAAGCCACCGCCATCCCCTCGCAATCTACTGCAGTCCGCCCGGCGCAGGCCCCTTGCCTCCGCCTGCTACAACCGATTCATCATTTTCCAACAGCGCCACCGCCGCCACCCATTCTGGATCCGGATTTACCATGGAAAGCACCATCGTCTGCAACATCCTCGTCCACGTTAGCTATAAAACCGCCCCTGTCGTCCCCCGCGATCTGTGGGCCCGGTGGCTGTGCTTCAGCGCAGACCACTAATCCGCTCTGTTTCGCCATGCAGGTGCACGGTTTCCTAACCGGAATTCTTCTGCCCGCAATCCTGGCTTTCCCGCAAGCCACCGCTATCCCCGCAATCTACTGCAGTCCGCCCGGCGCAGGCCCCTTGCCTCCGCCTGCTACAACCGATTCATCATGTCCAACAGCGCCACCGCCGCCACCCATTCTGGATCCGGATTTACCATGGAAAGCACCATCGTCTGCAACATCCTCGTCCACGTCAGCTATAAAACCGCCCCGATCGTCCCCCGCGATCTGTGGGCTCGGTGGCTGTGCTTCAGCGCAGACCACTAATCCGCTCTGTTTCGCCATGCCGGTGCACGGTTTCCTAACCGGAATTCTTCTGCCCGCAATCCTGGCTTTCCCGCAAGCCACCGCCATCCCCGCAATCTACTGCAGTCCGCCCGGCGCAGGCCCCTTGCCTCCGCCTGCTACAACCGATTCATCATTTTCCAACAGCGCCACCGCCGCCACCCATTCTGGATCCGGATTTACCATGGAAAGCACCATCGTCTGCAACATCGTCGTCCACGTCAGCTATAAAACCGCCCCTGTCGTCCCCCCGCGATCTGTGGGCTCGGTGGCTGTGCTTCAGCGCAGACCGCTAATCCGCCCTGTTTCGCCATGCAGGTTAGTGGACCGTACCATTCCTTCGGGAAGAAATCTAAACTATTTTCTAATACAGCTGCCGAGCCCACGGTGCTGCGCTACAATTTTTGTCGAATGTATTCATGTCGTAAAATTTTTGTTGCTCTTGTCGGGTGATATAGAAACAAACCCAGGCCCTACCGATATCAAGGACATAATGACTGAGTTAGGAAAGCTAACTGCTGGCCAGTCAAAGCTGATCAACGAAGTATTAGACTTAAAAAGCAAGCTACAAGCAACAGACCGAACCCTATCCGACCTATGTAAGCGCATGACTGATTTATAAGAACATTATCAAGCCATCTCAAGCTTACGAACCGACCTAAATACAATAAGATCAGATACTACCCAAATGGCAGGCCAGCTTGATCGCCTTGCTACAAAAATGGAAAATGCCGAGAACAGGTAACGTCGGAACAATCTTATATTTTATAACATCCCTGATCCCAACCCGAAAGAAACATTTGCCGAATCTGAAGAAATCGTCATTCGCCATTGCAATGAGCGTTTGAACGTCATGGTTGATTGCAATCACATTGACCGTGCGCATCGTCTTGGACGCCATTCCGAGGGCCATGCTCGGCCACTCATTGTAAAATTTAACCATTTAAAAACCGAAGAATCGCTCCTTCGTAATGGCCCCAAATTTAAGGGAAGCAAATACAGCGTTGGTGAAGATTTCTCTCAGTCAATCAGATTTGCTCGCAAACACCTTATCGCTTTTGCCAAATCGAAATCCACGTCCTATTCACTGCGCTTCAAAACATTGCACATTGGAACTAAACGATACGTGTTTGAACATTCAACAGAATCTGTTAAAGAAATGTCATAGCAACTGCCGAGTCATCAACATGTTCCTTCCCGCCCTCAGCCCTCCCCACAATCAAATTTGTTGCTTTCTGCTATCTTCACTAACATACGCAGCTTCCTTCCGAAACGTGACATTATTTCTAATCTGGTTTCGTCATCTCGCAGCAATCTTTTAATATTAACGGAAACATGGCTTACAGGAGAAGTAACAGACAGCGAGGTCCTCGCTGACCTACCCAATTTTCAACTGTTTCGAAAGGATCGCAGGGCCACGAGGGGGGGGGAGGCGTACTTGTTGCCGTGAGCCAAAATATATCCTGTACATCTGTAAACATTGTGTCCGATCTTGAAATCCTATGGCTTAAATGCCACGCCGCACCTCATTCGATTTTACTAGGCGTTTGCTATAGGCCCCCCTCAAAGTGCTTCAGACTTCTCTTTCAAGCTGAACAACATCGTAAATGAGATAACGACCAAACACCCTAACATGCATGTGATTCTGTTTGGAGACTTTAATTTTCCTAGTATCGTTTGGTCGAATGCGCCCACTCCAGTGGCTACATCAAAGGAATCGAACGAGTTTCTTGAGGTATGCCTAACTTTAACTTATCCCAAGTGCTCACAGAACCGACCCGCGTCACCGGTAACTGCCAAAATATTCTAGACCTTGTCTTAACAAATTACCCCGAGGGTGTGTCATCCATTACATATCTTTCCGAAATCAGCGACCACAAGGTCATTCACGTCGACTTTGTAGTAAAACCTATTTTGACACCGACTGTTAAAAAAACTATTCGTTTATATGATAAGGGCAATTACGAAGCAATTAACCATGAATTAGGGCAGTTTTATCCCACTTTTGAAAGTACCTTTCCTTCTCATACCGCAGGGAAAAACTGGCGCATTTTTAAACAGAAACTAAACAACTTGGTAGAGAAATACATTCCCTTAATTAACATTTCTTCTAATTCAGCCAAACCCTGGTTCAATAAAGCACTGAAGCGATTAGAAAACAAAAAAGAAACGTATCTTCCAGTGCAGCCAAGTCCCGTAAGGCACGCGATGGATGGCAAAAGTATAACGCAGCTGAAACTGCTTATCTGGAAGCCATCCGTCATGCCAAACACTCATTTTTTTTAACTGTGATGTGCCGAACATGCTTAAGAACAACCCGAAAAATTCTGGCAAATCATTAACCCACAGGACACGCACACTATTACTTTATCAAACGAGTCAGGCGATGCCCTCACAGACGCTGAATGTGCCCACGTGTTCAACACCGCCTTTGCATCAGTGTTTACTCGAGAAACTGAACTGTCATTATCTGTTCCCCATGCCACTTTTGAATGTACCATGCAAGCAATTACGTTTTTTTCCAACCGGTATTTCATCCCTGATAGACAATATAAAACTTTCTTCGTCGGCTGTTGTGGATGACATTACATCTAAGCTTCTTAAAAACACTAAACATATATGTGCAGAATATCTGTGTTTATTGTTCTCGCAGTCAGTTTCCACAGGCATGCTGCCTCTTGACTGGAAACACGGAAAGGTCGTTCTAGTCTTCAAATCCGGTGACAAACACTCCTCATTAAATTATCGACCCATCTCATTAACCAGTGTGCTCTGCAAAATGCTTGAACATATCATCTACACGCATATCATGGACTTCCTCGATGCTAACCACTTTTTTCATCCATCGCAGCATGGCTTCAGGAAAGGTTTTTCCTGCGAAACGCAGCTAGCCATGTTTGTTCACGACCTGCATGTAAACCTTGATTCTAATTTACAAACTGACGCCATATTTTTAGATTTCTCAAAAGCTTTCGACAAAGTTCCTCATGATCGTCTAGTACTAAAACTTGCCGCGTTACAACTAAATCCCGATATTTTAGCATGGATTAAAGAATTCATAAGTAATCGTTCACAATCAGTCTTCGTTAATAACCAAATATCTAGCGCTACCGCCGTAACTTCAGGCGTCCTTCAGGGGTCCGTACTTGGTCCACTGCTGTTTTTAATTTACATTAATGATCTACCAATGCATGTATCATCTAACATCCGTATGTTTGCAGACGATTGCGCAATTTATCGCAAAATTAACAGCGTTTCCGATAACACATCTCTTCAAAACGACTTGCGAGGTGTGCAAGAATGGTGTAACCTGTGGCTAATGGAACTAAACCCTAACAAATGCAAGACTGTTTCCTTCCACCGCCGTAAAAACCCACTTATTTTCTCTTACAAAATTGCTAGCGGTAACCTTGAACAAGTTCTTTCCTACAAATATCTTGGAGTAACCCTTTGCAGTGATTTAACCTGGGCGTCACACATTACGAACATCATTTCATCTGCCAATAAAACACTGGGGTTCTTAAAACGTCATCTGCGCCATGCTCCTCAATATGTAAAACTACTCGCCTATCAGTCCCTCATCAGGACGAAATTATAATACGCATCTCCCGTTTGGAACCCTCATCAACTGTATCTCATCAATCAACTCGAATCACTTCAAAATCGAGCTACAAGGCTTATTCACTCTAAGTACTCATATGACGTCAGCATATCAGCACTGAAAACAGAATCCGCACTATCATTACTCGCATCTCGTCGCCGCACTGCTAGCATTTGTCTTTTTCACAAGCTTTTTACAGCTCCCTCGGTAAGCCACCATACATCGTCCCCTCGACACGCATCTCCAGTCGCACCGGTCAGCCGCAGCAAGTTGCGCGCCCACGTGCACGCACCGTCACCTTTTCGTCTTCATTCTTTTTTCGTACAGCAACAGACTGGAACAGCCTTTCCAACGACATCACAGCCATAACCTGTCCTTCCACATTCTTGACCACCTGAACAGATTACTTTGCACTGTATTAAAACATGGCTTTTATTTTTCATGTATGTACCCACCCCTTATGTAATACCCCTTCAATGGGGTCTTTAAGGAAAAAAAATGAAATGAAATGAAAATTGTTCATGATGCCTTCAACTTCACAGACTAGGGTACGCATCTCATCGATATGTAGTAAACGCCGACCAATCACTTTTCGCAGAGATGACTTGAGGCTGCGTATTAGCCGTTCAGAAAAGCCACCCCACCATGGTGCATTTTCGGTAATCAATTTCCACTTGATATGGTGATTGGCAATGACACTCCTCGTTGTCTCAGTTTGTAGCGCCGTGACTAGGTTCAATTGTTTGTTAGCTTTCTTGAAAACCTTCGCGTTGTCACTGTAGATGACTGAGCTTATCCCTCTTCTTGCAGTGAAGCGTCAAGCTTGGAGAAAGCTTTCAGCTGAAGTGTCTTTAGCCGTTTCCAAGTGCACAGCTCTTGTAACTGCGCATGTAAAAATTATTATGTAAACCTTCATTATCTCTCCCTTTGTTTTAGCTGCTTGCAGAGGACCTGTGAAGTCTATTCCAACTATTTCGAAAGGCGCAGTCCTCGTTACTCGGTCGGCAGGCAGAGGAGGTATCGCTTGTCGCAGTGGTCTGGAATTATACCTTCTCCATATAATGCATTGCCTAATCACATATTTTACTTCTTGTCGTCCTCTGATGACCCAAAACTTGGTTCTTAAACGGGCTAGTGTGTCTCGCACTCCACCTTGAAATGTCTCTCCATGCACATGTCGAATCAGTAGCCTTGTCAAATGATTTTTTTCCAGGTAGTACTATCGGATGCTTTTCGTCAAATGTCATACTTGTTTCTTGAAGTCGTCCTTTGAGTCTCAGTATGCCTTGTTCGTCTCTGAACACCTCACATCCCCTTATTGTCTCTTGTGCGCCTACATTCTTCAGTTCTTTGGTAAGTTCGACATTTTGTTCTTGCCAAATGATACGGATCTCGGCGGCCTCGATCTCTTCAGCTGTTAGTTCACCGTAGACTTTGTCTCACTGAACATTGCTGTAGAATCGAAACATCCAAGCTGTTACCCTCAACATATTCAAGTAACTGCCAAACTTTTCAATTTCGATTCCTCGTTCTGCGCCTTGCTCCGCCGTATATTCAACAAGTATTTCAACTTCCCTTGCTTGTGATTTTGCTGATTTTGCTTCCAAAGCTGATTTTGCTTCCAAAGCTCGGAAGGCAAGGCTTACAACAGTTGCAATAGGGATATCACAGAAACCAACCAACTTCCATTTTCGTGAATGATCACCTCACACCCGACAACAAGCGGCTCTTTGCGCAGGCGCTAGAGTTGAAGAAGACGTCTAAAGGATGGAAGTTCCTGTGGACCGATAACTGTACTATCAAGGCCAAGGAAGGCAGATGACACCCGTGTTCATCGCATATCTAGTCTGAATGATTTGTCAATCTTCAAGTAATCAAGCATACCGTTTCTGTGCTTCCATTATCGTCTAAATCATCATGGGTGAATCGGATTTTTCCCTCAATAAAGCCAAAGCTCTGCTTAAGAAAATACAGCCCACATTATCCTTATTGCATTTAAACACACGCAGTATACGTAAGCATCATGATGATCTCATCGCTCTTCTTAGCATTTTGGAATCATGCTTTTTCTTTTGTGTGCCTATCTGAAACGTGGTTATCATCTCATGACGGGAATTTATACGGGCTTTCTGGTTACACTTCAGAATATTGTCATCGCGAAGGTTATCGTAGTGGTGGTTCGGCCATTTTGGTGAAATCCGCATTGTCATATAAACGTCGTCATGACCTTTGTTTTCGTCATTGTCTGTGTGAATCGGTATGGTTAGAAGTCGAGAGTACTAACCTGCAGATGCCGTCCAAACGTAACGTCATAATTGCGTGCATTTATCGTTCACCCTCATCCTCTTACATCGAGTTTTGTAGGGAACTTGAGCAGTTGCTAAATATACTAATTGATGAAAACAAGGATATTGTTATATGTGGTGATATTAATATCAACATTATCGATCCTAATAGTCGGTCTTGCTCTGAGTACTTACGCACCTCTCTCAGCTGCGGCCTCTCATCACTAATTTCTCTTCCTACTAGGTGTGAAATTGGTGGGCCCAATACTTTAATTGACCATATACTTTCTAGCTTCCCCACAGATCATAGCACAGCCGGAATAGTGGAATATGCCGCAACAGACCATTACCCTACTCTTTTTTTGCATAGGTCCTTTAACACGTCCTCCAACCAGGAAAATATGTCAGGACTTTCTTTGATTCTAAGAAATTCATTGATATGATTCGTGCGATTGACTGGGCTGACGTGCTTGAAGAACAATGCGGAAATAAAGCTTTTGAAGGTTTCTTTGCAAGAATATCAGAATGCTTCCATTTCATGCACAAGAATCACAACTATGACGCGATGGTTTAGCTCACCAAGAAAGCCTTGGATTAGTGATTCTTTATTACGGTCTATTAAAAAAAGAGATAATCTTCGTAGGAAACTTAAAGCCCAGCCATTTAATAATACCTTGCGGTCGCGCTACAACACGTATTCGAATGTTCTAACAGCCACTTTGAAAGATGCCAAGCGTAAATACTACGAAAATAAAATAAGGAAAAACGGAAGCGACACTAGACGGAACTGGCCAGGTAATTAATGAATTCTTGAACATTAGTACAACTAAAAATAGCATATTGTGCGTAAACCACAATTCTGCTAATATTACTCACCCTCAAGATATTGCTAATGCTTTCAGTGATCATTTCAGTATTACAGGCGCCGATCAGCCTAACTCGGTGTTAGATAGTCTGCCGCGATGTTTTCATTCCTTTTACTTATTCCCAACAACGCCGCAAGAAGTGTGTAATATCATCAAATCTCTTAAAACAACTGGTCCAGGTCTTGATCTTATACACCCATCAAACATTAAGCTTGTGTCTAAAGAAATCTCACCTGCGTTAGCACATGTAATAAACAAATTATTCAAAGATGGGATCTTTCCTAATCGCCTCAAAATAGGTAAAGTTATTCCAGTGTTTAAAAAAGGTGACCATAAGTGCATGAGTAATTATCGTCCTATTTGCATTTTGTCTTTCTTTAGTAAAGTGATTGAAAAGCTAATATACAATCGACTCTGTAAATACCTGTCCAAATTTAATCTTTTAACTCGTGATCAATTTGGTTTTCGCGAGAATTTGTCTACTGAACTAGCGCTTATTACTTTTTGTGAAAGGGTTAAATTAGCCATCGACCAAGGTCTTTTAGTCGGTGCTCTCTTTATTGACTTCACCAAGGCATTTGACTCCATCGACCATCGTATTCTTTTAAGCAAACTCGAATCTTACGGCATTTCTGGGCCACCTTTAGAATTAATTCGTGACTATTTAACCGACCGATCATACAGAGTCCAAATTGATGGTGTCCTCTCTAAATCAAAAATTATAAATATAGGCGTTCCTCAGGGATCAATACTTGGGCCACTTTTATTTCTCATATTCATCAATGATTTGCCACAAATATTAACACACGCACATTGTCTTCTTTATGCTGATGACACCACCATTTTCACATCCGATAAATGTTCTGGTGCATTGCAGAATAAACTTAACGCGGACCTAGCAAATGTTCATTCCTGGTGTGTAAAAAATAAGCTAATAATCAAACCCATCTAAGACAACATTTATGATATTTCATTCCACAAAAACATTGCTCATTAATTCTATATCAGTTTCCTTAAATAATGATATGATTGCCAGATCCCCATCTACCAAATTTCTTGGTGTAGTTCTAGATGAGAACCTAAAGTTTCAATGCCATGCTCAATCACTTATTAAAAAAATCTCATTTGGTATTCACATCATCATAAAAACACGCCCTTACATTGATCAAAACACTCTCATGTCTTTATATTACGCGTACATACACAGTCACATCTCATATTGCCTTTCATCTTGGGGTAACACATATGCCACACATCTTCATCATCTAGAAATTTTGCAAAAACAGGCATTACGACTAATTACATTTCAACCGCATACATCTCCCTCTACTCCCATATTCAGTTCCTTAAATGTTCTACCTTTGCGTATGTTGTTCAATCATAAGGTGTTATTACTAATGTTTCGTCTTATAAACACTGAACTCAGTATTCCGGGTTTTACTCACTCCAGCCTCATTAATAGCAATAACACAAGATTTTCACAACAACTTAATCTACTGCTTCCTAAAGTTAGAACAAATTATGGGAAATTTACCATTTCATTTTCAGGCGTTTCACTTTGGAATTCATTACCATCGGACATCAAGTCATCTTCATTCTTATCATTCAAACGTAGAGCTAAGGAGCATTTCATTAACACTTTGTCACACGCATAGAATTTGTTAAGTCTTTTTTTCTACAGTACACTTTCAAAATGTATTTTTGCCAATTTTTAAGTGTTTGAAATTTGCTAATACTTGATGTTTGTTCGCATTGCTAGTTGCACATGCCATTTGTCTTTGTTTTGAATTTATTCGACTTCATTTGACTCATTTTATCATTTGTGATTATCATAACGATTTCTTTTATTTATGATTTGTCTTCCCTTTTATTACTGACGCACTACAATTTGTATAAAATATGTGACTCACTGTTTGCCCATATTCTTGTAACCCCCCATTTATTTCTTGTTAGGAGGTCCCCCCCGACAGTTTATACTTCGGGACCTCCGAATGTGTAATTATATGTCTATGTTCTTGTATTTTTTTTTATCTTCATTACTACCTGGCTCTTTGTAACCTGGATAGCCTTTGTTCTGTAACCACTCCGGTCCCTTCCACCAAATTGCTGCTGACGAAAGTTGTTCCACAGTGGCGCCTCTGGTTAGAAGATCCGCCGGATTTTCATTACTGCTCAAGTAACCCCATCGACTCTCCGCTGATAAATTTCTTATTTCTTGTAGTCGGTGTTCAACGAATGCTTCACGCCTTCTTTCTTTCCTTATCCAGTTGAACACGATTGTAGCATCGGTCCAAAACTTCACCTGGTCAATTTTCAGTTTCAGATTACTTTTGATGTAGCTCCACATTCTCGCAGACAGTGTTGCTCCTAGAAGTTCTAATTTTGCTAGACTGATTGCCTTCATTGGAACCACTTTACTTTTTGCGAGAATCAGCACTGCCTCTTTTTCTCCGCTCTCGTAAGACCGCACCATGTAGGCTGCACTTCCATACGCCGCAGGGCTTGCATCTGAGAAAATGTGCAATTCTGTGTTCAAATGCTGTTTCTTATTTGTGACGTACTGCCTTGGTACTTTTATATTCTCGATTGATTTAATTTCCTCCAACCAGTTTCTCCATATCTTATCATCTTCATCTGTTAAAGGGTCGTCCCAAGAAATTCGTCTTCCAGAGCCTTTGTATAGCTATTTTCGCTCTTACTGTGACAGGTGTTAGAAATCCCTATGGATCGAATATCTTTGCACTTTCTTGAAGCACTGCTCTCTTGGTCAGCCTTTCACTCACTTCTGCTGTCATCCATTTTTTTAGATGTGAAGCATCATATGGCGAAGCTTAATCCGGTGGTGGTGGTGGTGCATATTGAAAACTTTTCAGCGCGAACGGAACAGAGCACAAAGAAGAGAACACTACACAACACAGGGTATATATAGGCCAGTCCGGGAAATGCATTAACGAAAGACTCCGCCAGCACAATAGCACCTTGAAGGGAACGCCGACGTCACACCTTTCGACGCATTGTAGGGCGTGTGGCTGCAAACCGTTCTTTGACAACACTGTCATCCTGCGCAAACACAGTGATAGAAGGGCACGGGAACTCGCGGAAGCGTACTTCATAAAAGATGCGGGAGATGATTGCATATCTAAGCCGTCCGTTTGCCTTTTAGATTGTGAGCTACGTAAGCTCAATGAGTTCTTTCATAACAGTTAATTTTCGCGCATGCGTTGTTGGTTTTCAAGGTGGTTGATGTTCTTTCAATAAAACTTCAGTTGTTAGACAGCGCTTGTGTTGTGTAGTGTTCTCTTCTTTGTGCTCCGTTCCGTTCGCGCTGAAAAGTTTTCAATATGAATCAGTTCCAACTCGCCCACCTATCTACTTTACTGGTGGTGGTGGTGTGCCCCGTGACCACCCTCACTGCGCATGCGCAAACCCTTTAAAAAAATAAAAATGAAAACCTCCTCTCCCCCTCTCTCTTCTCTAGGCATCCTTCCCCGCGGCAACCACACCCTCACTGCCCATGCGCCTCCCCCTCCTCTCTCCCCTCCTACGCTCCCCCCTCTCTCCTCTAGGCATCTCTGCCCGCGGCGTCCACACTCCTACTGCGCATGCGCCTCACCTCCTCTCTCCCCGCCTACGCTCCCCCCTCTCTCCTGTAGGCGTCCCTGCCCGCGGCGTCCACACTCCCACTGCGCATGCGCGTCCCCCCCCTCTCTCACCTCTCCTACGCTCCCCCCTCTCTCGCTTTGCGACGCCGACGCAGGCAGCGTCTGCTAGCGAGTTTCTTGGTTGAAAAAACCGACTGCTCGCGCTGCACAACCGTTCACTGGCCACCCCGTAAATATGGCACTGGATCTTGACCTTCAAGGTGGTGCCGGTGGGGGATTTCTCGTGTGCGTTGTTGAACAATAAAAATTCGCAGCGTGAGCGTTAACTAAAAGCGGACTGCGGGTCTCTGTGTCCAGTCGGAGTCTTCTGTCTCTCATTGCCCATTAGCAGCGATTGGTATGTTCCAGCAGAAAACACCGCTCCACCACTGCGTGCTTTGCGCCTCCCCAGTTTTCTCTCCTGCGCAACGCTGCGATGAGCGCCAGCGTCAACGCCGCCACCAGTGTAAGCGTTAGCGCCCGCTGCTTCACATCTACACGTGGTTCCCTTTAGCGGGAGATGGTGTAATTTTTTTCACAGGATAGCACAAAGTATCATCATCCGTGTTCCATGTCATTCCTAGAATGTTCGCTTCACGTGATGTAGCAACGGCATCTTCATTCTCAGAAAAATGTTCCTCTTTAATTCACCATCCTAAACGTTCATCCCGAACCAGACTTCTTCTCGTCTCTCTCTTCTCTTCTGCCCTGCGGGAAGGTATTTCCCTTCTTCATCTGGCCGTTACACAGCCCCCCCCCCCCTTTATCGTCAACCCTCCTGGGTTGATAAGGCACCACGTTCTTAACAGATGCCATTTCTGTGGTGTTGTGGTTTCCGCTGTACCAAATGGACTTCAGAACTCCCTGTTGGTGGGCTGTCTTCACTACCACATGCGGTCCGGTGAAAGGAGCTTTTGAGCCTTGCAATACCTTCGGACCAGGACGAAATCTCCCACGTTTATGTTAGGTGTCCTTGTGGAGTGAACACGGTCGTAGTTCCTCTTCATGGCTACCTTGTACTTCTCATTTTCTTCAGCGGATTTCTTGCGTTCGTGAAGTACTACGAGATCCGTGAGACCAAGAAGATAATCAGCTGGAAGCCAGTCTGACTTCCCATGGTAAGCGTAGTATGGACTACATCCCAAAGCAGCTGTATGAGAATGATCGTGGTGACGAACAGCAGCTTGCAAGAGCACATTTCCAACCCCTTGGGAAGCCTGGGTAAAGGGAGCTGAATTGCTTGATGTCTCTTATGGCTCTTTCAGCCATACCATTGGCCTCAGGGTAATATGGAGCTGCGAAACATAGTTCTATTTTTCGCTGTTCCGCCCATTCCTTCAAACGTTCGCTTCTGAAAGCGGGGCCATTGTCAGCAACGATAACTTTGATGTCCTTGAACATATCCCGTTTGAGGAGTGATATGACACTGTCACTGTCTTCTTTTCCTGTCTTACATGCCACCATTCGCGTACATTCATCTATAGCCAAAAGAAAAGCCTGTGTTCTTCTCACTCTCCTTTCTTTCTGAGCTCCGCGAAATCAAGGTGCACAATTTCGAACGGCTTTGTCGAATGCTTTGTCAAAGTCATTTCACTCCCGCGGGGCTTATATTTTGCTTTGCATATTTGACACCGGTGGCAAGATCTGACATATTTTGAAATATCTTGCTTTATTGTGTTCCAATAAAATCTTTGCTTGATCTTCCAATATGTCCTCCAGAAACCATCGTGGCCGCCAGAGTCTGGAGAGTCATGATAAAGCTGCAAGATTCTTGTGACACTCGTCTTAGGTACCAGCATCCTACCATTCTTGAAAGTCATTTCCTCTGTACCATCCCATAGAAGCTGGTTGACAAATTTCTCTGAGTTTGCACATACAAGCAGTCTCGACATCGCATCTGCGTCGGGTAGCTTGGTTCCTGGCCTGTGAGCAACATCGAATGTAAATTGTTGTATTTCGCTGACCCACCTAGCGAGCCTTCCTTTGGGTTCCGATAGGCTGAGTATATACGTCAAGGGTTGGTTGTCCGTAAACAGCTTGAAGTGTCTTCCATCTAGGTAAGTTCTGAAATATCGAAGAGCCATGACAACAGCTAATGCTTCCTTCTCAGTTGTCGGGTAGTTGATCTCGGCCTTGGTGAACGTATATGAGTAGTAGCCGATCACTTTCAGTTGTCTTTTGGCAGGCTCACTCTCGTGTCTTTGGTACAACACTGCACCTGTCCCGTAATGCGAAGCATATGTGTTCAGTTCAAATGTCTTGGTAAAATCCGGAATTGTTAAAACCGGGTCTGATGAAATTGTCTTGACAAGCTCATGATACGTTTTTTCGCACTCTTGTGTCCACACGAAGGGAGTGTCCTTTTGTGTTAGCAAGGTCAGGCATTTGGTCTTTATGGCATAGTCCTTTATAAAAGCTCTGAAATGTCCGGCTAATCCCAAGAATACACGAAGGGAATGCACGTCGTATGGCTTCGTCAGCTCGGATATGCGTTTTACGGATTCCTCTTTCGTGCTCTTAGTACGTCCATCAAAAACTCTTCCCAAGAAGACAACTGCATTCTTGAAAAAGTCGCTCTTCTTGATATTGATCGTCAGCCTTGCTTGACTTAACGCGTTTAACACCTTGGATAGATGCAAGCAATGGTCCTCACTTGTTTTTGAGTAGATGATGATGTCATCCACGTAGACATTGCAGAAGGTGCCGATGAAACCACGCCCCAGAATTTTTCCACCCGAATGGCAGCCTGTTGCATTCAAACACATCGAAGGGCGTGACGAACGCTGTAAAGTGCTTGAATTCGTCCTCTAGTGGAACTCGCCAGTATCCCTTGCAGAGGTCGATGCGGGAGAACCATGAGCAGCCGCCCGTTTCATCGATAATTTCATCAATTCTGGGCATCAGGTAGGGAAATAGGTCGGTCTGGCGGTTGACTAGCCGGTAGTCGGTGCACATTCTGTAGGTCCCATCCTCTTTCGGCACTATAGTAATCGGCGATGCAAACGAGGATGTAGAAGGCCGAATAATCTCAGCATCAAGCAAGCCTTGTAATTCTTGCTTCAACCACTTCTTTTTTTCGTAGGACATGCCGTATGGTTTTCTACGTACGACAGTAGTGTCACTGAGCTTGAAAGGCACTCTTGCAACCTTGGCCGCAGGTGGATATTGTCCAATACATATTAGTTCTGGGTATTGCGTTGATACCTCTTCGCTTGATGTTACCAGCTTCGTCGATGCTTCCTCCTTATGCACAGTTTCAACTAAATGTTCCACCTCTACGTCATCGCACCACGATATATTTATTCTCATTCTCTTCAAGTCAGGCCGAGCCAGAAGAAAATCAAATGTGGTGTCATGTACAATTAGTGCCTCGACATCAGTCTTGCTGCCTTGGTATTCGACACAAACCAATGACCATGTATTAAGTATTCGGGAACTTCCGTCGTAGCTTCGCACATTAACTGTCTTACCAGTAAACGTTTGTTCAGGCGGAATCAGTTGAGCACTGACGATGCTGACGGAGGCCCTTGTGTCTACTAAAACATCAATTAGTTTTCTATTGATGTTCATTTGCGCGTAGAGCAAGCCTGCAGCGGATTTTGCCAGATGTATAATTTCTGTTGGATTTGACGGCTGGGGTGAGACGTCCTGATGTGCTATGTGGCAAGGTGGCATAACGTCGGTTCGGATGCTTTTTACGGAATGCAGCAGTTCTTCGAGCGTTGCATGTGGCCTTGGCATGATTTCGCGCTGCGAACTCCGAGTCATTCCATGAATGATTAGCGCGACTACGGACGACTGCGAAAGATCGGGATCGGCCAGTTGCAATAGTCGGCGCTTTTCGAAGTAGTAATCGACAATTGTCCCTTCTTGGTGCTTGTAAAGGACGGCCTTGTTCCAACATTTAACATCATTCTGGTCAAATGAATGGATAAAGCTATTTCTCCATTCAATCCATGGCTCAAATGCGCGGCAAGATATGCGTAGGTCGTACCACTTTCTTGCGTTTCCCACGAGAAAACGGCGCATATTTCCGATTCGGTCATTGTCACTGGTCCACTTATTCTGGGAGCAAGCATACTCAAAGAACTGAAGCCAGAGTGATGGTCTCATCATTGTATCGTCGAAAGAGTCAGGTATGACGACTTCTCGTGGTGCATGCACTGGAGAGTTCCCTATTGACGTCAGGATGGTCAACAGCTGTTGGTTCTGTTGCGTTAGATGTTCTTGCGCGCGCAATACATGCTCCATTATTAGGGGGGACGTTCTTATGCTCAGTTGTTGCGTCGTGCTTAATCGGTACATGGACCCACTGTAGGAGCTCAGCCGTTCCTAGATCGACTCTCAGGGAACCCTTAGAGACCATTTCTTCTGGGAGTGATGCAAGCCTTATTAGCTAGAAACGCTAAGAAGTCCGGTGTGCTGACCTTTTCTGGGAGGTCGATGGCAACGTCTCCGTCTTCCTGGCATTTCTTGAAGAGCAGATGGCCGTCTTCGTCCTGGGCGATTGTAAACAGCACCCACATTGTCCTAACCTATGCGGCTGCGCCAAAATGTAACGTTGCTCTTTAATTCACCATCGTAAACGTTCATCCCGAACCAGACTTCTTCTTCGTCTCTCTATTCTCTTCTGCCCTGCGGGAAGGTATTTCTCTTCTTTCTCTGGCCGTTACATGTTTCCTCATCTCCTCACTGTTTGATGTCCATTTCCTTAGGTTCATTCCGGCTCAGCGAAAAATTTCTTTGGCGTCCTTGTGTAAGCCTTTCGCTTGATTCTCATGCGTTGCTTCCAAGCATGACATCATCGACGTTAAACTGAATTTCAAAGTTTTTTCCACCGTTTCGGGAAAGTTTTCCTGTTCTTAGTTCAGGTGATGCTGTATTGTTGCTGCTAGCAAAAAACTGCTTGGTGTTGTACCAAATATCACTCTGGTAATTCTCCATGCAACGATGTTATCTTTAGTTAAGTCGCATTCGTTCGTTATTCCACCACAAAAAACGAAGGGCGTCTCGATCTTCTTCGTGAATGCTGATCTGTAAGAATGCCTTTTCCACGTCTGCCGTCATTGCAACTGAGTGTTTGCGAAAGTTCATTGCAGTGTAAGTATGTCTGGATTTTAGTTTTCTCCGGCTTCTAGGTTTTCATTCAACGGCATTCCTGGTGTCGTTGACGACGAAGCGTCAAACACTATCCTCACTTTCGTTGTCAGTCGATCTTCTCAGATGACTGCTTGATGTGGGGCATGTAGTACGTAACGTGCTCGGATTCATCGAACGTCGCTAGCTCCGCCACTCCCGATGTAATGTATTCTTTCATAGCGCTGTTGTATTTTTCTTTTAGCGCTGAGTCTTTCTGAAGTCTTCGAGATACTTGCATCAATCTTCTGATTGCTACTTCCTTGTTGTCTTCCTTGGTCACTGTTTCTTCCATGGTAGTCTTACTTTGTATCTCTCTCCATCCCTCTCAATGGTCTTTTCAAATGATGTAAAAAGGTGGTGAACTCTATGCGTCCTGTTCTTTGTTTCCGTTATTTCAGTGTTTTCTAGTTCCCAAAATCTTTGGATGGCATCAGTTATCTCGTCTGTTTTTTCTGTAGCGTGAAGAACCATGACTGATTTTGCCTCTCGTACATAGGATTCTACACCACATGGTCCATGTACAATCCAACCCAGAATGCTTTTGTGGCGACACACTGCGCACAAACCAGCGCAGCCTCCGCCTCGCCACCAGCTAGCCCGGCGTGACACGGCCGCATGCTGCAACACGCCTCCGATAAGGGACAGCGCCACCGCAGCGTCACCGGAGGCTTACGTCATCGACGGTGGCTATAAACCAAGCTGCCAAGCTCGGAAGTAGCCAGTCTTCCTCTAACCGTTCGAGCGCAGCGGGGGTATGCTCGCCCCGCTGCTGCTACTACGCTAAATAAATGATCGTTATGTTTTATGTTGGGATGCGTCCTTTCGTCGACACGGCATCCCACACTTTCTACTAGCATCGTGTGTTCATTTAGTCTTTTCACACGTCCTGTGATCGCCTCCCAGTAGAAAGCAGATCCTAGGAGTAAGCTTGTTTCCTGCGTTGTACTTTTTTCATCGTTGTCATCTGCGATTTTCATTCCCATCTTCTTCATATAGGACTTTGAATTGTCGTTTGGGCGAGGGAGTCGCGTTCTTGATATGATGTCTATTTCAATAGCCTCGATTACTAGTGATTCCCCATCTGGATTTTCTTTCAGTGCAACTTCGACAACGTTCATAACACTTTCATTTTCTTTTCCTCCAAATGATCCAACTGTCAGCCTTTCTCTGCGGAGTACCTTGCAATCAATTCTTCGTGAAAGACTGGTTTGTATGAATGATCTTTGACTTCCACTGTCGAATAAAATTCTTGCGTACGCTCCTTTACTTTCACCTTCTGTCCATGCTATGGCCGTCTGCAATAGAACACAACGGCGTTCTTCTTGCAGTTTAGAAGATCCTAGCAGGTTGCACGACTCTTTAACAGTCATATCATCGTTTCGTTCCTCACTTTTTTCATTAGGCTTGCTGCCTTCATTTCCCTTTGTCCTGCACATGGAAGTTGCGTGTCTTGCTTTGCAACGTTTACAAACTATAGTGGCTTTACAAACGCTTGCGTTGTGATTCGGTCTCGTGCACTTAAAGCACCTGTTTTCATCTCGAAGCCTTTCCTTTTTGTCGTCGTATTTTAGTAACCTCCGACAGTCTTCAGTGCTGTGATTGGTTAGATTACAGAAGCAACATCGTTTTGTGACGGAGCTCTTAAATGCAGAAGTCTTGCTGGTGAAGTTTGATCTGTTAGTACATTTTCTGCGAGCTCTCTCTTCATCGTCTTCGAAACTTCCTAGCGACTCTCTGCACCTCAATTGTTCTTGCAAAAATGTCATCAACCCTTTTAGTGTATCTGCACTAGTACCGCTGTTGCTTTCTCCTTCCGAAGTTCCTGTTCGCTGTCGCGTACCTTGCATTCTCTTCTCGTAGAATTTGTATTCAATGAACAATTCTTGTGGTGTGCAACGCTTTAAGATCGGCATAAGCATCGGAGCGTACGAATGCACTGCAACTCCAAGCGCTTCCAGTGCGTTCGTGTGCACTTGCATGGTCTCGCAAAGTTCTCGTAAACCTTTGACATCTTTCGGATTCTTAACTGGTTCTAACTTGATTAATACGTTCATGTGAGTTTTCTTCAAATGCTCTTCATTGCCAAATTCCTCTTTTTAAGAGCTTCACAGCTGTCTGGTAATTTTTATCGGAGCATTGTAGGCCTTTAATAAGAGCAGCTGCCTTTCCGTCAAGGACAGAGATCAGGTAGTGGAACTTTTGACTGTCTGGTAAAATTCTGTCGAAGATGAATCGCGCTTTCAAACTTCGTCCCAAAATCTTTGCAATGTCAGCTTGTTGCCGTCAAACTTGTAACATGTCTAGTTTTGGCAGTTTCACATAACAATCAGTAAACTGATTTTCTGACACTGTCACTTCATTTCTTCTTACTCCCATGGACGGTTGTCCATCATGCACGGTGACTGTTAACTTCTTGATGCTGGACTCTATTCTTGAAACTGCCGTAATTATCTACATATCATATTCCACTACTCTCTCAAATTCATCTGCTGCTGTTTCCTTTGTTATAAATGACTCCATTTGCGTATTTGCCGCTTTCAAACTCTCCGTTATGCCCTTGATTTGGCTAAGGCTTATGCTTAGAGAGTCTACGCCTTCTCCGTCATTCATCTTTCTTTCCACCTCTGTGATGAGATTCGTTATCTGCATCCTCAAAGGTTTTCCTCTTCTGCCAAACGATGTTTCGATTCATGGTGAACAAGATGCAGGCTTACATTCACGTTGGAACGATGGCCTCTTCCTAGGGCGGTAGCTCTCGACTCCACGGCTGCCGCTCCCGGTGGCACGTCTGCTGCCTCGTATTCTTCAGCTGGGGCTCTGGCATCCCGGTCTTGTCAACGAGGGGAGGGTGGTCACGGCACCACGTTGTGAACGACCAGACCAAAGAGCCACGACGGTTAGTTTTAGTAACCTCCGACAGTCTTCATTCCCGGGCCCTCAATTTCTTCTTCGTCTTCTCCTTTGTCTTCCTGTATCTACAGGTATTGGAAGTGTTTCCTCCTCTCGCGCAAAGTCGAACACAGGTGCCGTGACAGGACGTCGACCAAGGTGCGGCACTCGCTTGCACTTAGTGACGTGTTGACCATGCCAAGAAGACGCGAGTCTGAAGGCCGTAGAGTGACCGTCGCACCCGGAGCATCTGCATCTGGCAACGAGGCCACCATAGAAAGCGCTTCTGCTCGGAAGGTAGCGAGTTTCATTCCGTCCGGGAGTATCGCGGGCTCTGTGGAGTAGTTGACTGCCGACAAAGCAGATTTTCATTTTTTACTGGCACCAGGTAATGCGGAATGACTATGCTCTTTTTAGCATAGGCTGAATGAATCGGATCCACAGTGGCATCAAACATAGCGTTTGTAAGGCTAGAGCACGTCAGTGGTACCCACACAAGTGATAATTCTGGCATGGTGGTATCCTCAGAGACAGCAAAAGTACTCTCGCCGCCGGGGTCGCCGTCCTCCAAAAGTTCGGAAGAATGGTTGTCAGATACTGACAGATCCCCAGCTCCAGAATAATTGCAGCTCGGCACTGCTTCAAAAAGTCAATACCCAAAATTACGTCGTGGGAACACCCAGAAATTATCATGAATTCGATGGTGATAAGTCTACCACCCAAGGATACATCCACAGGGCACATTCCGAAAGGAGACAATGGTTCGCCGCCCACTCCAAAAAACATTCCGTCTTGATCCCACCGAAACATCACCTTGCGGCGTAGCGCTCTATTAAACACGAGACTCATTCATTCATTCATTCATTCATTCATTCATTCATTTTATTACCTCAATGGTCCCGGTTGGGATAATACATGAGGGAGTGGGTGATAGAAATGGCTAACAATATGGCCACGCGCGTTTCTTCTTTTCACTTTTGCTGTATTCGGTTTTCGCCCACAAAGACTGTCAGCAATGCTCAGCGCAAACCGCGCCTCGTTTTTCTAGAAGCTTCGCGATTATTGTAGATCGTTTTGTTAAGATTGCGCGCGAGACGCGAACACTCGCGTTTATTCCAGAGCTTGCGCGACAACCAGCAATAAGGCTGGAATATTCGATGACACACGTATAAATGCCGACGCGCTTCACCGCTTGTCAGTTGATCGACGGCCGACGCTCTCTTCGCCGCTATCAGTGCCAGTCTGTATTGCTGTCATTTGACTCTCCGTTTACCGGCCATAAATTCGGCCAAATAAAGTTTCATCTTGGACATACCGACTGCTGCTTTCGTCAACGTCACGACCACGTGACATCTGGTGGAGTTGCTTCCCGGTCCACGTACTGAAAGCCCCCCCTCCAGCCGTGAGACAAGCCCACACCGGCATACATGTTAAGATTTTCATGTTACCATCTGCCACTTATGTTCATTATACAGTCACGTCCCGCAATATCAATTGTGGTGTATATCAAGTTAGCGAAACGGCGTTCGTGGCAGCACCCGTGTTGTGTCCCCCCCCTACGTCCTCGTCATTCTTGCGCTGTGCAAACATGTTGATTCCAAATCACCAACTAGCCCAAGCTTCCGTTTTATCAAATACCAGCCCGGCGACCGTGTTTGGGTGTGGACACCGATACGCCGACGTGGACTGAATGAAAAACTTCTGCCGCGTTACTTCGGACAGTACAGGGTACTTCGGCGTCTCGGCACACTTGACTGCGAGGTTCCCCCCGACGGCATTACGAACTCTCAACGGCGCCGTGCACGACCTGAAGTCGTCTATGTCATGCGCGTCAAGCCGTTTTATGCGCGTTAACGAACCTGAGGACTGTACATTTTTTGTTGTTGCTTACTATTGTGTTTTATTGCCTGCACTTATTACTTTATTGTACTTTCTTGCTTTATTGATGATATATGGTGTTGCATGAACTTTTTCCCCGCGTTCTGTTTTAAGCATCGGGACGATGGTTTTTCAGTGGGATGCATTGCCACACGCGTTTCTTATTTTTTCACTTTTGCTGTATTCGGTTTTCACCCACAAAGACTGTCAACAATGCTCAGCGCAAACCGCGCCTGGTTTTTCTAGAAGCTTCGCGATTATTGTAGACCGTTTTGTTAAGATTGCGCGCAAGACGCGAAGACTCGAGTTTATTCCAGAGCTTGCGCGTCAACCAGCGATAAGGCTGGAATATTCGATGACACACGTATAAATGCCGACGTGCTTCACCGCTTGTCAGTTGATCGACGGCCGACGCTCTCTTCGCCGCTATCAGTGCCAGTGTGTATTGCTGTAATCTGACTTTCCGTTTACCGGCCACAAATTCGGCCAAACAAACAGCTTCATCTTGGACATACCGACTGCTGCCTTCGTCAACGTCACAACCACGTGACAATATAATGGTAGTAATGATGGGATGGTTTCGATGAGCCGCTTCAATGCTTGGGTGTCGATGATGGTGGCGACTTCGGTGGGCAGGATCCACAGCGGCATCAAATCCACTGTGGCATCGAGACTTATTACCGAGAGAGTCGCACCTGTGTCCACCAAAGCCATCGTAGGTACTCAATTGACACACACATGCACCTTATTCCTTAGCATAAAAACGGGAGGAGCTATATCATTTTAGAGCGATTTTCCAGCGATCTCACCCCCATCGGCCGCGAGGGCTAGTTTTCCAGTGGTGGCGACGGTACGCGCCACCGTAGAGATGGAGAGCGGTGCGATCGAGACCATGATTGTGGTGTCAAGCTCCATAGAACGCGCAACCATGGTGTGCCCGTGGTTGCGCCGACTACCAGCCGAGGTTCGTTCGTATCGAGATGACTGCCGCCGCTCACTGAACCACGCGATGTGATCAGGCACACTGCAGTTGTAACACACCGTGGAAGGCGGGCGCTGCACACACGTCTCATCGAAGTAATCAGGCATGTCCGGATATCGAGAATACGCAACATGTTCGGGTTCGGCGTCGTAACCCGAGGGCGATCGTCGATAGTGGCGGGTGGAACGAGAGCGCAATTGGTACTCGGGTCTCAGAGAAAGTGACGCGATGGCACGTGGCGCTTTGGTGTGATAGCGGACATCTGTGGCGTTCACGGACTGCCATGCTCAAACAGGGCCTGGCTATCAGATCTCTTGCGCCGAGGAGGCACTCGCAGAACGTGGCGTGGACGAAGTTACTTCTTCTCGGCGAAGCAGCTCTTTGCGAACAATTTGGCGTATCGTTGACGCAAGGTCCGACGACGAGCTCACGTCAACAGTTGCTACCGTCGCCACGCTTGGACAAACGACCAAACTTAGTAGTTATTCGGCGCATATTCAACGTTTCGAAGGTCCGGTAATGCCGTATGACATCGAACACAGAGCTCAAATTGTCTTTCCCGATGAGGAAGTTGTACACGCCCTCAGCGATACCCTTCAGGAGATGCCCAACTTTGTCCTCCTGTTTAGATGGGTTAACCGTTTTGCACAGTCTCAAGATCTCCTCAATGTATGCGGTGCGAGTCTCACCAGAAGGTTGAGCCCTCAGCACACTTTTGCTTCGCGGTGGAGTCACTGAAGCTGCTTTTCAGCTCTTGAACAAAAATACTCCCCTTTGTTAGGGCGTCATCGTGATTCTCGTACCAGACCAGCGCGGTGTCAGTCAACGAGAACAACACAATTGTAAGATGATGATTTTTTCCGTCCCATTTGTTGTTATTGCTCACCCGTTCGTAATGGGTCAGCCACTGGTCGACGTCGTCCCCAGCTTTCCCTCCGTAAGGGCGTGGCTGTCTGTAAGGCTTCGAGGGACAAGCAGGCGTTGATGTCGTAGCGTCAGCGTCAACGTCAGTGGACATGTCACGCTGCAATGACGTTAGACCCGCAAGGCGACGACTGCGACGAAGACATAGAACAGATTTCATGGTAGGACGTACTCAGCACCTCCACCACGATGTTACGAGTCAGGGAGGCGTTTATCCCCTTCAGGCGCAGCGTCCACATATGTGGACGCCACTTGTTTTTGACTGTTCCTCAGACTAGTGGGAAAGAAAGGGCAAGATACATTGCGCATAGGAATAATTGAACCTTCTGCATAGTCAACACGTCTTTACTTGGACCCCAATGTACTGCTTTCGACTGTAGCCGACCACTTTGATGAAGGTACTACGATGTTTGACGGGTCACTTGATGTGCGGCGTGCCAGGACCAACTTGATGAGTATTATTTTTCTCTGCTAAAAATGAACAGAGCCAAAAACGAACTGCGTGTGCATTTTGAGCCTAAGATTACCTTCTTATTGTTTAAAAATTGAACATGACGGGCTGCATAATAATTAAATATTTAATTATATGCTAATTAGGATTAATTTGCAAAGCTCGCAAAAGACAACATATTTCTTAATGTTTTTTTCTTGGGATGTAATAACGAGTGCCTTAGAATTATGTTGTGCAAAATTTAGACATTTCGGGACAGTGCATAATAATGTGCGCCCAAAGGGGTTATTAAGAACGCTCAGCGACAGAGCACTGGATGGGGTGAGGCTACGGAAACCACAACAAAGTCCTCGTCGTCTTCTTCTCCCACAGCTCCTCTTTCTCGCTCCAGAGGCACCATTACAATATAAATGCGAACTGGGGCTCGGATAACCGCGCTCATTACCATGTCGTTTTCCTAATGTCAAATTGACATAGCCGAATGGGAACAAGCCTCGCAGCTGCTTTTGTAGCAAGTTTGTTGCAATGCTCTAGTGAGGGTGCCAGGCCAGCGGGGCAATGACGCAGTGATATAACGCAACGCTTCGTTGGGAGCGTTGCTTCATTGTGGAACAGATTTGAGCGCAAGAAAGAAGCCGGGAGATCCCACGCACTGTGGGAATCGATGTAATGCGAAGCAGCCAACAAGGAGGAAATCATCCTGTACATAATATGCATTTCACGATTTACATGTTAGGACATGAAATTTATGTTCGTTATACAGTCACGTCCCGCAATACCAATTTTGGCGTATATCAAGCTAGCGAAAAGGCCGTGAGCGTGCCATGAGCGTGGAATGCAAGTCATGTTGCCCATGACATGCACGTCATGATTTTCATATTACCACCTGTGATTTATGTTGGTCATGCAGAAATATCTCATCGTACCAATTTTTGGATATATCAAGTTAGGAAAACGGACGTAGGAGCACTACGGCCATGGCGTGTAAATCATGCTTTTCATGACAAGTTACTCATGATTTTCATGATATGACTAGTCATTTATGTTCATCATACAGTCATGTTATGCCATACCGATTTTGGTAAAAATCCCATTAACGATACGGCCAGGACAGCACAAAGCCGTAGGTGGCTAGATAGATAGATAGATAGATAGATAGATAGATAGATAGATAGATAGATAGATAGATAGATAGATAGATAGATAGATAGATAGATAGATAGATAGATAGATAGATAGATAGATAGATAGATAGATAGATAGATTCAAAGTCACCGAACTTCGCTTAGAAATGCTTCGCCTTTAAAAGGACGAGACACAAGAAGAGAACACGACTACACGAGCGATCTGATATAACGGATTCAGAGCCGCGATCAACACGGGGAGAAAAAAGCTGCTTCGCGCGGTGCATTAGGCTGGTACTCTGCGTGACTCACCTCCTGTAGCCACCGTTTTTCCCGTTTACCTGCCTGGCAACGTTGCTTGCAGTGCGAGAAATCGCGGTAACGGTGGACGACATGGACGACTTGGCACGGCGCGCTGTATTGCTTGTGCTGCTCGATAGCAACAGCTTTTGAGTCGGGAAAGCCAACATCCAATATGTGCGATGAATCTGACACGTACAGCGATACGAAACCACAGCTCTCGAGCGCTCATTCAACAGATTGTTCAGCCCGCATCGGGAGGTTAAGGCTCCCACCCTCGCTTTGCTCCGGCGGTGGTAGTTGTACTCAAACCATGGATTAAAAAAAGTCACAGTTTCACCGCAAGGGTGAAGCAATGAATGCGATAGCAAAAAATTGTAATGTTATACGAAGTGAGGCTGGCAGCTAACTCTTTTTGGATCCGATCTCACGCAACTCTAGAAAACGCTTGTTTAAGAGAATTCTCTTCGCGTTGAGAGCGCAGCACGCAGAATGGAATGCCGGCCCGGCCGCCGAGAAGGGGAGATGAGAAGGGGAGATAAAGCGCGCGCCCGCGCCCGCGCTCGTAAAATCGAACGTCGCCCCCCCCCCCCCCCTTCCGTCCGCTGTCGGCCGCCGAGAAGGGGAAATAACGCGCGCGCCCCGCTCGTAAAATCGAAGGTCGCTCGAGGGACCCCCCCGCCCCTCGCGTCTTTTCACGCTCACGAACGACCGGCGGGCCCTGTTATATATATACATATACATATACGGCAAATGACGCCGACGCCGACGCGGACGCCGACGCCGACGGCGAAAACCAGCCGCGAGTGTCCATATAATTGCTATCGCAATAAAATGACGTGGCTTCACACCACGGATGAGTCCGTGTTCCCGTAATAGGTCCACCGCTTTGAATCCGCCATTTTAATTAAAATAAACTGATGTTCACGAAAGTTATAGAGCAACTTGTGTCTTCTCACGTTCGTTGAATGCGAAAGCACAGCGCACCTGGTAGTGGGCACAATATCGACGTCCATGTCATTTCGACGGCCGCGTCACGTGACCTTACCTCTAAATTACGTCATTTGATGACGTCCTCACAAATCACCATAGGCGTGCGCACGAGGGGGCAGGCGCCCCCCCTAGTCACCTAAGAACCTAAGAGGGGGGGGGGGGGGGCGCTAAGTCTGCCCCATACATCGACTTAATAGGGAAGAGGGGCGCTGCGACGAACCTTGCCCCCCCCCCCCTGAACGGTAACCCTGTGCACGCCTAAGCTAATCACGTCAGTTTTTCTGCCCCCCGGATGGTAACGTGGACGCTCGTATTTTGAATTGGAACATAACCGCACGCACTTCCATTGAAATGCAATCAGAGAGCACTTTTGGGAACCTATATTTTTGTCCTGGTGCAATTTTGTTTCTGCCGCAATGAATAGTATTTTTTATATAGATACGTTATGCCCAATGCTGCCTGTTTATCTTTTTTTCACTAATTATTTCTTTCATTTAAGCTGCGTTTCAGTATACTCGAACTCATTTCTGTTGCTGTCCTTACAACAATGTGTTTTTTTACATCATTTTGGCGTGTCGCACATTCGAAGTGGTGCACACTTCTAGCAGTATGGAGTGACAAAATGAATAATAGAACGAGTATGATTACGACTCGCTCTTACGGCTGGTACCAGGTAGTCCCATAGCGCTTTTAGCGGAAGTTGAGTCTTGCTGATAAGCTTGACATAGTTATATACGCTTGAGATATTCTTTGTGACTCACAGACTCCTGTATAAAAATCATAAATAGACTCACTGCGACAATTCTTCTTTGACGATATCTTCGAAAGGCTTCTGCGATTCGCTACTGCCTCCGGCTGGAGCCAGACCTTCCGTGCCGCTTTCTGAAAGTTGACAATAGTATCAATGAGAAGACAGATACATGCGCTGCCAAAATTGAACAAGATCAACAGATAATTATGTAAAGAAAATTATCCCAGGAGGACCGCCCATATGTCGCGAGTAGGGAACCTTCAATTTCAGTTTCAATTTATTAATCGTTTCACTTACAATAATTGGTACAAATAACTATGCAGACAAGTGTCCCAAAGTCAGTGACTGCAAACGGCACCCTCGGTTAAAAATACAAAAAGAGGGTGTACAGCAAGACAGACAGACACAGAACTTTATTGAGGTCTTGAGGAACACTACCACTCGAGGCGGTAGAGCAGCGGGCCAATACCACGTCGGGACGGCTAAGCCGAGCCTCAACGCCGCGTCGTGGGCCCTCTGGACGGCCCTGAGTTGATGTAAAAGTTCTGAGCTCCGTAGCGCAGAGCTCCATTCCTCTGCTATCGTGCGTTGAGGACTCTGTAACGAGGGGCACTGCCAGAGCATGTGGTCTCACGTAGATGCGGAGCCACAATCTGGGCATGTTGGATCAATGTCTTCAATGAACTGGCTGTTGGAATGAAGATTTGGATATGACCTGGATTTGGCATGCGGAGGGTAGATGCCTGTGCTCTAGAGAGTTTCACATGAGGAAGGGGGAAGGCCCTTCTGCCCAGCTGGTAATGTTTAGTCACCTCGTTGAAAGTTAGGAGAACGTCCCTCAAGACAGCTAGGTTGGAGTTTGAAGATCCCTAGGCTTGAAGATTCCCTAGTAAGTTCACGTGCTGGCGTGGGCGATCTCGTTTAGGTTGGCCATGGAGGCCAGATGTGATGCGAGGTGAGCCGGAAACAAAATGATCGTGGGAGCAGAAATATCCCTATGACGTAAAATACTAGGTAATTCAGCCGATCCCGATTCGGACGCAAAGGCTCGGACCACCGCTCGTGAGTCTGTGTAGATGTGTTGCCGAGAATCGTCAAGGAGAGCAAGCGCTATGCCTACCTGTTCAGCTTTAGCGGGCGTGGCGTTCCTGATAGACGTGGAGTGGATAACACAACCTGCGTGATCAACTGCGACGACCGAGAAGTTGGCCGATCGACCGTACTGCGCCGCGTCTACGAAGCATGAAGATTCCGGGTTTGTACGAACATCGTTGAGCAGGGCTTCATCCCTGGCCTTCCGCCTACCCGCGTTGTGCTGCGGGTGCACGTTGCGGGGAAACGGAGAGACCGTAATGTTGGCCCTTTTCTTCTTAATCAGACTGTGCTTACGTTCTTCTTCTAGAGCCGCACTATACCCTAGGATGGCCAGGATGCTCCTGCTCGCGGCCGGGGAGGACATCATGGCTATAGAGTTTCCTATAAATACACTAGAGGGAACTATAGCGCTAGTGTCCGTGGGAGCTGCAACACACGGCGCTTCAGCGAGCATGGGAATCATGGGTAGTACACAAATTTCCCTAGTCTTGCCTAGTCTTCGTTCTTTTGGCTCCGTGTGGCCTGAATCCGCTTTGCCGCATTACGAAGTTGAGCAAAGGTTTAGCAGTTACACTTCACCACCTTGACCTTTTTAGGCTCACGAATTTCACAACGGTCTATTCTTTTATCAGAAACAGAACGAAAACGCAACAATAAACAAAGCCACAAGTGCGTTCGAAGCCGGAAGCACGAAGACTAGGCAAAGTTGTGTACTACCTATCATTCCCATAGTGACTGAACGAAAGTAGCGCCAGAATCCCCGCTAGTTAATTTTAGGAAAACTCTATGAGCATGGTCATCTGAGCCGTATGCTGTGCCTCGATGATCTCTTCCAACGTGTTGTGTATACCCAGCTGCATGAGGCGTTTCGTGCTCGTACTCGAAGGGACCCCTAGCACTCTTTTGATGCTCTTGCAGATCAGGAGATTAAGCTTAGTCTTTTCATGACTTTGTCAGCAGCGCATGGCAGCAATGTAAGTAACGTGGCTCATTAAGAAAGCGTGCAACAGCCTTAGTACATTGTCTTCCCTGAGGACACTTCTAAAGTTGGAGACCCACGTGATCAGCTGAATCATGCTTGACATTTTTGCTGTGAGCTTGTTTATGGTCGGCCCATTAGTGCCATTAGCCTCTATAAGCATACCAAGTACTCTGATTACCTCTACCCTAGGGATAAGATGACCAGAGCTAGTGCAAAGCGTGATATTGATGTCCGAAAGGGGGGACCCAGCCCTCAGGTTTGACACCCCTTCTATTTGGTCTGTATAGCAAAAGTTCCGATTTGGTTGGAGAGAGTCGAACACTTGATTATGCGCTATTTTTTTAAAAACACTACCGAGGAAGAAGACTTAGAGACGAACAGAAGTAGACGAGACAAAGCGCAACTTTCAACTGATTTATTTTGTGTGCGTTGTTGAAATTGTAGCGAAGCTTTGGAACTGCACAGTGGGTCCTCCTCTTCAGCGCCTTCTAGTGGGTCGCCCTCTTCGAAGAGAAAGAGCAGCTCGTGCTGAGAGTCGGTCTCCGCCTTGGCTGTCGCTGTCGTGCATCGTCGCCGAGGGCCTGCCAATAAACGTCTTAACAATTTGGTGGAGAGTGATGTGCCCTTAAAACAACTTCGGTCCGCATTCGATGCCCTTGGAGCTTCGATCCCGTACCGTGCCATCTACCATGCCCCAAGACGCCGCTCAGCAAACGCTTCCTCCTGCGCCGACGCCATGTCCCGGTGTCCCCCGCATCCGCGACCCTCCTGTCTTCACCGGCGCGGATGGCACCGACGTCGAGGACTGGCTTGCCATTTTACGAACGCGTGAGCGTCCCCAATAAATGGGATGACGCAGGCAAACTAAGCAACCTGGTTTTCTACCTCGCGGGTGTGGCCGGCATGTGGTACAACAACCACGCATCCGATTTCCCGACTTGGTCCGCTTTTAAGACCGCCGTCGTCGACGTGTTCGGCCGTCCTGCCGTACGTAAGCTGCAAGCCGAACAGACGGGCGAGTCCTTCACTAGCAACATCGAGGACATCCTTGACTTGCGCAAGAAAGTGGACGCGAGCATGTCGGAGTCTGACAGAATCACGCAAGTTCTCAAAGGCATCGCCGACGATGCCTTCCCCATGCTCCTGGCCAAGAACCCTCGCACTGTGGCAGAGGTCATTACGCTGTGCTAAAGTCACGAGGAGCTGCGCAGGCAGCGCTTGATGACCTGTCGACCGCCGTCACGCGACGCTGATCTCGCGGGCTTGTCGGCCGTTTCTGACCACACCACGTTGCTCGCCGAAATCAAGTCGTTCGTGCGTGAGTAAATTCTCTTTACTGGCTTTCGCTCCACCGCAACATGTTGAACAGCCGTCAACTACACTTCTGCCTCCCCTCCGCCGAGCGATTCAGCAGGAAATCGCGAAGGTCATTCCTGTATACCACCAGCCGCCTTCCAGTACCTGCGCCACTAAGCTGCGCACATGTTGCAGCCAGACCGCCACCACCGATTCCTCTGGCTGGCCCGCTTAGTTACACCGAAGCCGTCGCCAGACCCTAGGCCTTCGACGCAACTGTGCCGCATACATACGCCGACGTCGTCGACGTGCCCCGACTGCCGCCCACCATGCAGTCATATCAGCAGCCGCCTCGCCCATCGCGTTCTGCGACATGGATGGGAACCGTGAACCCATGGCGCACTTCCGACAACTGCCCCATCTGCTTTGCCTGCGGTTGCACCGGTCACGTCGCACGCTATTGCAATCGCGTGCAGCAGCCTCGGATCGCATCCAACCTTCCTAGCGAATCGAGCCGCCCTTATTATGACCAACCGCCGCTTATGTCACCGACGTCCCGCCCCGCACCATCTACACGCCGTTCACAGTCTCCACGACGTCGCTCACTGTCGCCGATGCGGCCACGTCCGCCCGCACGCGACAAGGAAAACTAGTCGTCGCAGTCCACGAGGCAAGGGATGCGACGCTGTCGAACTGCGAAAGCCCTCAGAGAAGCCCATCGAACGTGATAGAAGTGTTTGTGGGACGGTGTTCGCGCATCTGCCCTTGTTGATACTGGAGCCGCCGTATCCGTCATGGACACAAAACTTAGTCGATTACTGCGCAAAGTGACGACGCCACTTTCCGGGCTGTCCCTCCGTACAGCCAGCGCCCAAAGCATTCACCCTACAGCGGTGTGCACAGCCCGCCTCGTGATTCAGGACGCGATGTACGCCGTCGAACTGATCATAATTCCTGCATGCTCTCACGACGTCATCCTAAGATGGGATTTTCTCTCCCGCCACGACGCCGTCATTCATTGCGCACCAGCTGAAATAGAGCTCTCACCATTCGCTGATTTGACGCCGGCCGACAGTCCATCGGCTGCAAGCAAGGTACTCGTCGAAGACGACACCAAAGTGCCTGCAAACTCGTCAACGGCGGTGTTGGTCTACTGCGCCAGTCTTTCCGACACCGTTGCACTCCTCTCGCCATCTGACCGTGTTTTCATGAGGAAAGGCTTGCTGGTTCCTTTCGCGACCGTGCAAGTCACTCACGGCAGCACCTCTATTTTTGTTATGAATTCATCCCCGTACAGTGTTACGTTCGTGCGAGGGGAATGTCTCGGCAGCGTGGAACCCATCGAAGACACACAAGTTATGGATGAACCCTATGACACGCACTGCCCAACTTCCAGTACGCTCAGTGCTGTTTCTACATCTGCTTCATCGTCCGCAGATGTATTTGGTTCCTACATTCCCGACAACCTTACGCCGGTCCAGCATTCCCAGCTTCTGGGCCTGTTGGAAGAATTTCGCTCTTCTTTCGATGTCGCTCAACCTTCTCTCGGCCGCACGTCCACCGTTACGCATCGCATTGACACAGGCGCCTACCCACCACTGCGGCAACGTCCATATCGCGTATCTCCCACAGAACGCCGTGTAATCAACGAGCAAGTCGACGTCATGCTTCGAGGCGATGTTATTCGACCCTCTAACAGCCCCTGGGCGTCTCCTGTCGTTCTCATTGCGAAGAAGGACGGTTCTGTGCGGTTCTGTGTGGACTACCGACGCCTCAACAAGATCACTCTTGAGGACGTGTATCGACTACCGCGAATAGACGACGCGATTGACAGCCTGCAAGGAGCAGAATTCTTTTCATTTCTCGATTTGCGCTGAGGGTACTGGCAAGTACCTATGGCTGAAGACGCTCGACCGAAGACCGCCTTTGTCACGCCCGACGGCTTGTACGAGTTCAACGTCATGCCGTTTGGGCTGTGCAATGCGCCCGCCACCTTTGAGCGCATGATGGATACCGTTCTGCGCAACCTGAAGTAGCACACGTGCCTGTGCTACCTCGACGACGTCGTCGTTTTCGCTCCGGACTTCTCCACGCATCTTCAACGCCTGCGGCATGTTTTGACGCGCTTGAGTGACGCCGGTCTGCAAGTGAACCTAAAGAAGTGCCGATTTGCAGCACGGCAGCTGACAATACTCGGCTACGTCGTGTCCAAGGACGGAATTCTCCCCGATCCAGACAAGCTTCGGGCCGTGAACGAGTTCCCCAAGCCGACGTCCGTCAAGCAACTGCGCAGTTTCGTAGGACTGTGTTCCTACTTTCGGCGCTTCATTCGAAACATCGCGACTATCATATCGCAGCTGACGAAGCTCCTCGGAAGTAACGGGCCTCTCCATTCGTGGTCGTCAAAGTGCGACGACGCTTTCGCAACGCTCCATCGTTTGTTGACATCGCCTCCCATACTACGTCACTACGATCCTACGGCCCCTACAGAGGTACATACGGACGCCAGTGGTGTTGGCCTCGGCGCTGTCCTTGCGCAGCGCAAACCAGGGTTCTCGGAATATGTCGTGGCGTATGCAAGCCGTACGCTTACAAAAGCCGAGACCAATTACACCGTCACGGAGAAAGAATGCCTGGCAATCATCTGGGCCCTTACGAACTTCCGACCTTATTTGTATGGTCGCCCATTTGATGTCGTCACCGACCATCACGCACTGTGCTGGTTGTCGTCATTGAAGGATCCTTCAGGCCGTCTCGCCCGTTGGGCACTTCGCCTGCTAGACTACGACATCCGGGTGCTGTACCGCAACGGACGCCAGCATGCTGACGCCGACGCCCTGTCGCGCACCGCCTTGCCTGACGAGAATGCCCACAGGTCAGCGTCTCACCTTGCCGTTTCTTCCATCGACCTTCATACCATCGCTACCGAACAGCGCAAGGATCAATGGATTGCCTCACTGATAGACTTGCTGACTGATCCATCGGCAGCAGCATCCACTCGCGCGTTGCGTCGTCAAGCCCACCATTTCGCCGTTCGCGACGACCTCCTCCACCGACGCAATTACAACGGTGACGGCCGCCAGTGGCTACTAGTCATACCCCGCAGTCTTCGCTCTGACATATGCGAGTCGTTCCATACTGATCCCCAATGTGCGCACTCCGGGGTATCGAAGACTTACCACCGCATTCGCCAACGGTACTTTTGGCGAGGGATGTACCGCTACCTGCAGCAATGGATTCGCTCCTGCATAGATTGTCAGCGCCGCAAAACTTCAACGCACCTGTCGCCGGCAGGTTTGCAACCTCTACCTGCCCCGACCGGCCGTTTGGGCGCGTTGGGTATCGATTTGTATGGGCCACTTCCGCTAACGTCGGCTGGTAACCGCTGGCCCATCGTCGCTGTAGACCACCTCATGCGATACGCCGAAACCGCCGCCCTCCCCGCGGCTACAGCGCGCGATGTGGCCTCCTTCCTGCTCCAACGATTCATGCTGCGTCACAATCCCCCCCAGGAACTGCTCAGTAATCGATGCCGTGTTTTCCTGTCCGAAGTCGTCGAAGCCATTCTCAAAGAGTGCAACGTTGTTCACCGCAAAACTGCTGCTTACCACCCGCAGACGAATGGCCTCACCGAACGCTTCAACCGTACGCTCGGCGACATGCTCTCCATGTACGTCGCCGCCGATCACACAAATTGGGATGCCATTCTGCCGTTCGTCCCCTACGCCTATAATACCGCGCCTCAGAGCACTACTGGGTTTTTCACTTTCCTTCTTATTATATGGAAGGCACCCGTCGCACACCATCAACACGATACTTCCAT
>JALIZH010016892.1:0-28672 GCA_030522465.1 Rhipicephalus appendiculatus
TTTTTTTTCGAAGTTGTTCATTCACCTAAAATGGGCCCTCGATTTCTTAGAGTGGTGCCTTCATCATACAAGTTTTCGCGAACGCGTTACATGCCTGAGTGCACGCGGTGGCTCCGAACGGCGAGGGTCTGTGAGCTGTGGGCGCACACTGCGAAGGGTGTAGGAGCTCGCGGCTCTCCTAGCCATGATGAACGGCCCTTTGAATGGGCCTTTCGAGCAGTTGCAGCCGATCCGCTGGGCCACAAACGGGGCTCAGGATTTCCATTTTTGCCATTTTCGATCGGTCGATCACTCTCTTGCGGTGCTTTACTTTGTCTCTGTTCGCATCTGCCACTGTGGCCATTCCTGGTCGTTTTTGTTGCGCCCAAAACAATAAGAGACCTTGACATCTGGAGCACCTTCCTTCATCTATCGTCTATTTTTTACCGCGAAATTTTTCTCTACATGTCTCGCTTTTTTTCTTTGATTCGTTATTTCTTCAACGCGTCATTTTACGCATCCTCTGTGAACGCTCGTACATCTCTTGCTGTTGTTGAAGCAGTAGTGGAAGAATTGTTATTGTTGTTAAGGTGTCTCTCTTACAACAGAGCTGTTATGGTCGAGGTTTTGCCGTGTGTCGTAGATGTAAAATCATCATCATCATGAACCGGCACGCGCTCATTTACAGCCCAAGTACTCTGTACAGATGGTTAACAACGGAAGCTGCAAGTTCGGGCCTTCAATGGGCGTTTGCCGCCGGCGTGTTTCCGTGTTAATGTTTAGTGGAACAGCGCGGTTAGTAGTGGGATTTGTACAATTTCTGGGCAGATACGCGCTACAGGAGCTCCTCAGTAGAGCTGTTATGATCGAGGTTTGCGTGAGCTGTATATTGAAAGAGGTACAAAGAAAGAAAGAAATAGAGGGAAAGAATTGGAAGAAAGACTGAAAAACATTGAAGGTGAGAGAGCGGCTACAAAAACAGAGAGAGAGAGAAATATATTGAAGGAAAGAGAAAGAGAAAACAAGAGAGAAATAAAGGGAAGAAAGAGAGAAAAAGATAGAAAGACAGATAGAAATCAGACTTAGAGAGGAAGAGAAGGAGCGACACAGACTCAAAAACAAAGATACAGAACATAGTAAGGATTGCCATGTGTAGTCTAGTATAGAAAGGGATGGGAAAGATACTGACGAGATGCTAAAAGCCTAGCCAAATCAGGACCAGCTAGAGGCCCACCAGCCCCGCCGTGACCCAGCCTTGTGTGAGTGAGTGTAAGCTGCGCTAATTTTTCTATTAGTTGCAATGAATTAAATCACTGAGGGTTGCCTCTTGAAATAGAATGGGATAGTGCGATTGCCTAGGTTTACGTTATACGTTAATACCAGTAAATGACAGCATACGCCGCGATGATCAATTGGCGTGCCTCTCTTTAGTTGTTAATTTGATCAGCCCATTCGTATTAGAGCAGTTAGGTTTGATTTGACACAGTCTCAGTCAATCAACATAAATTTGTATTCTGAAGAGTATGGAGCACGGCTTGCATGTGCTTAAAACCAAGAAAGTTTAGGTAGATACTCACACTGAGGAGTTTTCAAACAGCGGGCAAGCAGTATTTGGAATGTCGTTAATTAAGCAACATATATAGGAGCACCAGTCTCCGCTATTCAACGTTAACCTTCATGAACGATGAATTAGGCAGCATTAGCCTATGGCAGCTGACATTCAGCAAACAGTGGTCATCATTGGTCATCATTTACCCAAAACCAGGGTTCACTAGCGTGTTGGTTCGAGCTGTTGTTCGCAGAAAATATAGTGGCCTGCTTTCTTTTAGGGACGAAGCTTCTTAGGGTGTGGGTCTGTCCCTCCTCTGTAGTAGTAGTAGTAGTAGTAGTAGTAGTAGTAGTATTAGTAGTAGTAGTAGTAGTAGTTGTAGTAGTAGTAGGTAGATAGCCACGTATAGTGGAATGTACCCACTCCACGTGATAAAGATGACGATGACGCCTGATGACCATGAAGAATAAGCGCGTTCCAGTAGAGTGGAATGTACCCACTACGCGTGATAACGATGACGATGACGCTGATGACCATGAAGTATAAGCGTGTTCCAGACCACACATTCTCTTTCTGCCATAGATGAAAACGATCGTGAACGCGCTTTCGCCCTCGAAAGGCAAAACGGCAACGCCGACAACAAACGTTCCCCTGAAGCTTAACGTCATATATGAGGAAAATAAAATCAGGGGAACCCCCTCCTTGTGGTCCGTAGAGCTCTTGAACAAAATCATCATCTACCCCATATGTAAATAATAAAACATTGTGTATATACTTTATAAATATGTAAATAATGAAGCATTGTGTATATACTGTATGTATAATCACACCACACCCGCGTTTGTGTGTCAGGTCTTTGTATGATTATCGAGTGGGCAAAATTTACGGGGATTGACGGTTTACCAGATTACCTCCGGAGCTTCGCCCACTCATCGTCATTCACTTAGTGGATATGGCGTGATTTTTTTTAGTCACATGTATGGCCCGATTACTTTGCACGGCAACTACACTATTAGTGCACAGCCTCCTTTATGCGGGGTCTGCATGATATGAAAAAATTGTTGAAGAGAGAGTGTCGCTGAAGCCATCGTTTGGATACGATCAGTTCTCTTCGTCAGGTTGGCGAGTGGCTTCCTCAGAAGTCCACTCTTCAACGCTAACTTTATAGAGGCATTGCAAGCTCCAAGATTTTTCTTAACTTCATCTCTATCTTCGGCTGAAATTATTTTTCTTGTTTTTACTGATCCGTATATTTCCTTGTTGCGGAAGGTATGATACGATTACTCGCTGTGGTATGTTCCCTGTCTACACTTTTGTTTATCCGCTGACTTTGTGATATAATTATTTTTTCACGTTACTGTGCAGTGCAGGGTCCGCAAGAACAACCCCTAAAGAATGGTGTCATAATTCCAAAACTCCACTTGGCACATCCCAACTCCTTCTGAGAAAGTATAATGCGAGAAGAATAACCTACGTTTTATCTGAATTATATATTAACGCGAAATTGTTTTATGCTGGGGTCCAACACGACTTCCCTGACATCATTTCCGTTACATACGGGACGTTGGTAAACTGCACACAAACAGATGACATAGAAAAGCCAGAAGAAAAAGTTTCATTGCTTAGGATGACTTGGTATTCGAACCCAGGATCTCTCGGTCCGCGACGACAGCCGCCGAGCACTCTACCTCTTGCGCAACATGCGCTGGTGCATAAGGCTTCGAGAACGAGCCTTATATATCTGACACATTTTCCCTTTCACAGTGACCTTAGTCGGCGTGGGGCGTTGTTGCTTACTGGGAACGGTGAAATACTGCATCATGGCACTAATGAGCGCTGGGCACTTCGGTAGCTTAAAGTTTTGTTTCAGTGATAGACACACTAGCAGGAAGCCCAATGCCTTCCCGCGTTAACGGCCCAAGCTAACAACTCTGCCTCTAGCGTTCCTGGAGGGTTACATGCGTAGGATACCCTATTACTGGGGAGCACACAACTTGGCGTTTCTATCTTCAAATGACGTAGCTTTGAATAAGCGCATATCGAGTACCACGGCCACGTGCTTGTTGATGCCATCTTTGCACGGGATACATCATATGTTGTTTCCAGGTTTATGTTAACTACTTCAGATACCACAGGGGCTAAATCATGATCTTTGGCTTTTGCCGTTGGGATGTAGATGGGCGACTACGCTCCAATGAGGCTGTACCCACGTCAAACGGTGCTGTAGGTGGCAAACACCAAATATATTGTGCAAGCTTTCATAGGTCAGTGTACAATAAACAAAAATGCCCCCCACCTCCCCGAAGGGAATCGTGAGGAAATGCGAATGCATTTCGCGCGCGCTTCACTCCATTTATATATGGTGGTTGTGGTTCGAAGAATGAAAAAGGCGCCTAATTTCTGCAGCCCGGTCGGGAGCACGGCGCAGCGCCTGTTTTTTATTTTTATTTTTATTTTTAATTTTTTTTTCTTTATCGCGGGAGCTCCGCCGAGCTCCCGCGATGCGAGCGCCCTCACGCACCAGAGCGCGCTCCTCCTATCCACTTTGCTAGGGGCGAGGATAAGCGCGCGCGCCCGCAGCTGTTGCTATGGGAGAGGGAGTGAGAGCGGAGAGATAACACCTGCCGGCGCGCGGACACCTCCTCAACCTATCCTCCCCCCCCCCCCCCCGCGGACAACGCCGGACAACGCCGGATGCCTGACATAGCCCGACTAAGAAATGCATTCGCATTTAAAAATAATTCCCTGCTGGCCGACCAACTAGGCCAGGAGGGCCAGGAGGGACCAACTCGGTGGAGCGGCCGACAGGCTTGGCCCTGGCGGTCCCGACGTGGTAGTCGCCCGCAGTGCGCTAACGTGTGTCTTGCCGGACAAAAATAAAATTTCTGACCAACCCACCCACCCACACTATGAAGACACCGTTGACTTTTTTAAATGCGAATGCATTTCTTAGTCGGGCTATGTCAGGCGCATCCGGCGGCGTCCGCGGAGGAGGAGGAGGAGGATAGGTTGAGCAGCTGTCCGCGCACCGGCAGGTGTTATCTCTCCGCTCTCACTCCCTCTCCCATAGCAACAGCTGCGGGCGCGCGCACTTATCCTCGCCCCTAGCAACCGGAGCAGGTGGGGCGGGCGGAGTAGCCGAGAGTGAGTGGAGAGGAGGAGCGCGCTCTGGTTTGTGAGGGCGCTCGCATCGCGGAAGTTCGGCGGAGCTCCCGCGTGTGTGGAGAGAGTGTAGGAGAGGGTAGGTGCAGTGCTTCGCCGCTCCTTCTCTCGCCGTTCGCTCTCTCTCCTCCCTGCGCCCCACTCTTCCGTCCGCTCGCTCGCGCGTATATATAAATGGAGTGAAGCGCGCGCGAAATGCATTCGCATTTCCTCACGATTCCCTTCGGGGAGGTGGGGGGCATTTTTTTTTTTTGTTGTACCAGGTTCCTATGACGGAGGGATCCACGGTGGGTTTTAAATTAAATTTAATGTAAGGCTATAGAATCCGTCTATGCGAACTTTTTCGTTAGAGTGAAGGTGAGCTTCACGAGTAGCCCTTCTAACCTACGGGAGTAGCTTACCGGCAATGGCGCATTCCCTGTAGACAATCTGTTACATATCATTTCATAACTGTAGTTGCACTGCTCAATAAGGATCCTCGCAATAATTTAGACTCTCCTGAGTTTCTCTGCCGCGTCCCGTGAGACTCATTCTACTCGATAAATGCCTCCCACAGGTCTCGTTGGCTGCGCCACTGCGAAGAATACACGGCTGGTTCATACATTTTCATTATCCTTTCTTTCTTCATTTTTTTTTTTTTTACTTTTTTTCAATAGAATTGGGCTTCGTATGGTTTTCCAAATGATGCGAGGGTGGGCAATGTTTATGCGCCTCACAAACCAAAATCTACAGGACGGTTTTTCTGCTAAAACAGTTTTCCAATGTGTGGGCCCCCCAACTAGTCGTCATTACCAACGTACTACTGAAGATGATGCCAAAAATAGAAAGCATCTCACAAGGTGTGTTGCGTATCTCCAGTAGCCGAACCATCGTGAATGTCTGCAGATTTCTTTTCCTGTGTGGTGTGTGATAAGTATGATGCGTGGCTTATGAACGACCACAGAATTAATCTCGTGTTGTCGAAAGGAGACACGCCCGTATATCGTGAATTGTCACAGCTAACGTTCAGACTAGATATTGACACAAGTGTATAGTTATTGCGCAGTGTTACAACAGCCCTACGTGACACACTCAACGGCGAACGGATGCCTCTGCGGCTTACCGCCACGAGAAGCAACTGCCCGTTCTGGTATTTCACATAAAGCGATGCAGAAAAAACCCTTGGCTAATGAAAGCTCATTCCTTTCTTTCTCCCATATCCAGTAACTATTTTCACGTCAGTGTGGCAGGGTCTATCAGTATTTCCTACTCCGCTTTGAAAAATAAAAGTTCCAGTTTGCAACTAGGTTTTTATAAGCCCTCAGTAGCAAAGGTTCTCTGTTGCTTCAGCTACCGACCCAAGCAATAAAGAAGACTACGATGCACTAAGCAACCTCGGGTCCAGTCCACATCGCCAAATTACCCCCTGGGGTAGGGACACAGAGGTTCCAGGGTCATATATATGCAGAAGTGGTCTCGGAAAATGGGAAGTCCTCTCAGCGATATAAACAGTCATCTCTTTATCTCTTCCTCTCGGTTTTCACAATAGCAGTGCCCTCTGATTCATGCTAGGTAGAGCCATTTATTTGCCAAACACCGTGGAGACGCCCCGTATATAATTAAGTCTCAGGAAGAAAAAAGTGTGTTCAACTAGGGCGTTATAGTGAGCTTCCCTCGAGGTTAATTAGAATGTAAAAAGGGGAGGCAACGTACAGTACTCACGCATTGAATCAGGACAATTTGGGGCTAAGTACCGCGCATACTTTCATTTCCACCGTATTCAGCGCGGGTCCTATCGACGTAATTTTGACTCGAACGCGTAGATCAGAGCCAACATTCTGTTTAGAGACCAGATTTGTTGCGACATGACGTGGTTATTTGGAGAAATTGCGCATTCCAATAATTGCGCATTTCAGTAGACTGAGGTCACGTGTCGCTTAAGGTTGTCACATTCCATTTTTTACTTTAGTTGTTGCAATTTATTACTTCACACATGACCATAGTTGTTGCCTGTAGCAACACAATTGTTACGTCAGTGAAGGTCCAATGACGTGGATTGAGGAGGGATGAAGTTAGGAGGGAGATTGCGCATTACGATAGATAGATAGATAGATAGATAGATAGATAGATAGATAGATAGATAGATAGATAGATAGATAGATAGATAGATAGATAGATAGATAGATAGATAGATAGATAGATAGATAGATAGATAGATAGATAGATAGATAGATAGATAGATAGATAGATAGATAGATAGATAGATAGATAGATAGATAGATAGATAGATAGATAGATAGATAGATATAATTGTGGGTTAGGCTCGCACACTCTAAGCTTTAAGACTGTTTAAGGGCCCCGTAATTATTTGATGCTTTACTTTTTTCACGACCGTGCGGAAGTTGCAAGCCGTCTGCATTTGTAATGTTCTAAATTTTTATTTTTATCAGTTTCCAAAATCCACAGGAGGTATTTGTATGAACAAGCATGATTTGCCACTTATATTTTGCTGTATGTTCATTATCTCTTATTTTCTGAATTTTAAAGATGACTATTCAGTATGGGGAATCCCGCGAAACCTGAACAGTGTAACTCATTTTCAGGTGCCACACGTACGACGTTCTATCAGCGGGCGGCTCGAAATTGGATGGAATGCAGATTTTGCTAGCCGCTGACGCATTTCTGAAGCCCATACTTAGTATGAGCCCGTGCTGCAGCAAGCCATGTGACCGATGCGGCAACTTTTTATCAAATTTCAACAAAGCTTTGGGATTACCGAGAATTTTTCGTGCAGGCAAGCATTCAGTTTTTGAATGTACAGCCATTTATGTAAATTACCACCATTCTTCGCGAGGTTGTTACATTTTGAACATTTATTATATTTTAGAAACCACCGAACCATGGTTGTGTGTCACGCGCCATGTCATTTTATTTTGGTAGGTTGTTCTCAACCTTTTGCGAGCAAGAATGCAGAAGCGTAAGGGCAAACGCACATATGAGTCATCCATAGCGAGTATCCCCAGCCGCGGCGCTCGGATATCGCACATTTTGCAGTTGAACTTTGTGAATTTTCACAGTACGAGAGGGAGAATTGCGCCGAAACATTTCTGCTTAAACAAAATTTTCCATCCCGTGGGGTTGTCCTCTTAAATTTCGTTCACCTTTATTAAACTTTGAGTAATGGAAAAATTTGTCGAAAATACAAATTTTACCACCGTTCCAGGGCACGGACGGACGGGCGGACGCGAGTATGAGCCCTTAAAGGCTTTCACCTTAATAAGATAGAAAGAAAGAGGAAGCAAGCATTGCGACCAGATGCCCCAACACCTGGCCAAGACGTGCATGCACGGTAGCTAAGCCACGTCCACCGACGGTGACATCGCGCGCAACATCCGCTCTACAGTGCATAGCCTGGCTGCGCCCGATCGTATCGAGACCGCCACGGGTCGTCCTAAGAAAGTGCATACTCCCGAGATGCAAGCCGAGCATGTCGAAGCTAGACGTGCCGGTCAATGGGGAGTACAAGTGGCGATGGGCCCATGCTTCGATGTGCCAAGCATTGCGCGACTTAGTGCAAGCTTCCCCCAATTTTGTGTTTTATTTTGGTGTCTCTCTGTTTTCTTTTGGACGTTTATTTCCTCACCCCTGTGCAGCAAACCCACTGCTCTTACCGACATTCCTTTCTACATGTATCTCTCCCTGTCTCTCTCTCTCTTCATGAAATCATTCTGTTTTACCGAAAAATCTTTTTGCAAATTTTACCCTTTGAACGCACTTGGCTTTTCTTGTTGCCATTTCGCCGCACCGCACATTGGCACTTTTGCAGGCGAAACTCAGCACGGCCAGCATCAAGTTGCGAGTTATATGCCGCCGGCTGGTGTGACCTCCAATGTCTTAGCGCCTTGATGACCCAACTGCAAGCACTGCATTTGGGTGGCAATATCGCATGCTTGAGGTCGCGGCGGAGGGGTGGGTAGAGTAGGGGGGGGGGGGGGGGGCATTCAAAAACTTTAAATCCAGCACTTAATGTAGCGCTAGTTCTGCTCTAGTCCAGTGCTAATTTTGCGCTTAATATGGTATAATGTTTTTCATATGTAGGTCTTGATCTAGCCCCTTAAGCGCTTTGGACGAGCAGAGCTCGTCCTGCCCACTCTGTCCCCAAACTACCTTGGACGAGCAGAGCTCGTCCTAGCGGAATAGGTACTCCCCTTTAGTGTTCAGGACCAGAAGCGCTCGTCTGCGGCTTAGATTGCGTGTCATCCACTATATGGCAGCACCACTAGATGGAACTTTGGTTGGCAAAATTTGAAAAAAACTAAAACACTTGAGGAGCTAGTTCTGAATCCCCTGCTAAATTCTTCTCTAAATGTTCTCTAATGGCCTCGGTAGAATCCTAAATCCCCAGCTATAGTATCTGCTGTGTACGTCTGGGTGTAGTTCTACATACTGCGCTTAATACAACTTTACTACCGTGTGTAGCCTGAGGAAGTGCTTAGGAAGGGCAACACAGCGATTCCCTTGGCAATCCATGGATTTTCCGGAGGCCCACGCTCGACGCGGCCGTGGCCAATCTCGCACTTGTTGAGGTGGTGGCGCCCTGTCTCGCGCGGCGCTGGCGTCAGCCGGACATTGCAGAAGCATTTTTCGAAATTTTAGATAAGTGATTGCAATTAATGCTTGGTTATTTCTGTATTTATAATCTTTTAGACTGACAGTTTATTTCGCTCTTGATCTGGGCATTGTTAGCATTCCTTTAGGCCTGTATTGACCACTGCGTGACCATGTAACATGACAACAAGATTGTTTAGAGAACCTCCTTGCATGAGACATTCGAGGAACGACAAGCCGGGCTCCTAAAAGTTACGCACTTAACATATTATCACCGGATAACACTCTCTGGTGTTGACAAGTTGTGCCACAGGACCATCTGCAGAACTATCCTATAGAGATTTAGACATTTATACCATTTGTAACAATATTTTAGGTCTGTGTGTACATTTTGCTGTGGAGGCGTGCTGGGCCGTACATCACCTCTCCATGGCCTCTTACTGTGGCGCATCGACCCGACGCTCACCAAGCTAAATGAGTCATTAGCCACAGATGCTGGCGCTCCGGGGACAGAGCAACCCATCAAGAGCCTCGTAAGCGTGCTACTCCCAGCAATAGTAGTACAGCCTGTGAAATTCTGAAGCCTTGGCGATAAGAATTTCTTTGCAACGTTAGTCGGTAAAAAAGTGGGACCAAGACGTAAAACTTCCAGAACTCCCGGTATTCTTGATCCTGTAATATGGTTCAGCTATGCCGGACATGCCACAGCAATGTACGTTGGTAGGTCTGCGGCACCTGCGCAAGCAATTAGCCCTAACTCCTGAACGTGGTGAGCTGCCACAGCGGGTGTGTCAGCCAGGCGCCTGACACGATATACGGCAAGTGGGCGCTGTTGCGAAGGCGCCGTCAGATTAAGTGGTCATTAGGGACGCAGGTCGAATGATTAATCCAAAAAAGAGAAGATAGGGTAGCGGTTAAGCGAGAACTTGATTAAATCGACGCCGCCGATGACTTACGATCGGCGTTCTGTTAGCGAAGCTGATGAGGCTGCGAGCGCTTTCCGTTGATGTGCGTGTTGTGTTCGCGGGTGGAAGCGATTCGGGTGCTATGCGTAAATGCAAAGCGATAACTTGTTCGGCGCATCGTAACATGATATAATTACATCAACTGGAAATATTTTTGACTTCTCGAGTTAGATTACATCATTTAAGCCAAGACCTCGGTACGAGACGGGAATTGATGGCACGGCTTTCCTTGCATTTCTTAAAGTTTCTGCTTGATTCTCAGTATGGAGTATAATTGCATTTACACGTGTCATGTACTATTTTCATGGCAATAGTAACTACTACAGCGAAGCTGCCTTAGTCTACCCTGTACAGTCGTCGTTGTAGTAGTAGTAGTAGTAGTAGTAGTAGTAGTAGTAGTTGCAGTAGTAGTAGTAGTAGTAGTAGTAGTAGTAGTAGTGGTAGTAGTAGCGGTTGTGGCGGTAGTGGTGGTAGTAGTGGCGGTGGCAGTGTTAGTAGTAGTAGTAGTAGTACTAGTAGTAGTAGTAGTAGTAATAGTTCTAGTAGTAATAGTTCTAGTAGTAGTAGGCGTCACGCAGGTGACGCCTACTAAATTTGAAGCCACGCAGTTACCGCCATATGTAACGGCTTCCTTTCCGCTGCAGATGACCAGTTCAACTTAATTATCATGTGTCAGCGAAGCATTCTGGTGAAAAAACACGAGGCCTGGCAACTTTCATGCTCTTCAGCCTGCGCCTCCTGCTCCACCATTGTCCACGCACTCGAGAAACGAAGTTTATGCTCAGGAGAACTCTTTGTTGGGCAAGTTGGTACACGTTCATAATAGAATTTTAAGGCGCGAATGAGGACGGACACAAGAAAGAACACAGGACAGAGCGCCACTAACAACTGATTTTTATTCTCAGAAATACACATCCATATATATCGTTCTCAGCGCGTGCGCAGAAAAACATACTGACATCAAAGGGGGCGGGATAAAGCATGTTCAATGAACTTTTTCTCTGATTTATACAAAACTATAGAAGTATCGCTAACGCACATGACGTGCGTGTTATCGCTAGAAGCTCAGACAAAACCGCCAGAGAATTAATGGAAGCGTTTTTTATCGATAAAAAAGGCGACATGTGCGTTAGCGATACTTCTATAGTTTTGTATAAATCAGAGAAAAAGTTCATTGAACATGCTTTATCCCGCCCCCTTTGATGTCAGTATGTTTTTCTGCGCACGCGCTGAGAACGATATATATGGATGTGTATTTCTGAGAATAAAAATCAGTTGTTAGTGGCGCTCTGTCCTGTGTTCTTTCTTGTGTCCGTCCTCATTCGCGCCTTAAAATTCTATTATGAAGTTTATGCTACACTGAATTCGCGCAGTTGATTCTATACTGTCGATAGTTCTATCAAACTTACAAGTGATAGCGCTATCGATAATTTTTTCCGCCATCGAATAGTTCGATAGTCATTCAACTATCGATAGTATCGATGGTGCTCTCGATAGTTCTGCATCACTAGCAAACATACTCTAGTGGTTCGAGGGTTGAGGAACTAGCATAGCTATAGTGGCATTACACTTCTTTTTCCTTCCATACGTAACACTCCTATCAGTCCTCCTCATCCTCAGTTTCCTTTCCCACCCCCCTTGGTATACCGTAATACACAAGACTGTGCTATGGTTCACCCTGTCCCCTCATCCTTTATCGTCTCCTCCCCCTCAGATCACTTACCATCACCGTCACTTCTTTTTTCCACCTCCTTGCTGTACTATGCGATACAAGGATATCATATGCTATGCTGTACCCTCTCTCCTCTTCCTTTCTGTCCTCCTCACAATCACTACCCTTTCCAACACCTTGCTATACCACGCTACGCATGACCATGCTATGCTTTACCCTCTTTCCTTCCTCCTCGCCATCGCTTGCCTTTCCGACCCTTTCCTACACAGTGGAACCCAATAATAATGACACCGGTTTTAACGATATCTTGGTTATAACGTTGAGAAGCTGCTGCCCCGTCGACTTCCGTTGTGTTTATGGTAGTGCGGCAAAGCTGACTTTTGAAATCCGCGATGGCGCAAGAGCGGCGATGGCTTCTGTTAATGCACTTTCGGGCATGCAACTTGAGTAAAGAGTTGGGACGTCAACGAGGTTCAGCATCTAAAACTTCAGACGTCATACATTAGCTCTATGGCGTTTGTGTTAGTCCCATGGAAGCGTCCGAATTTCCAAGCATATCCAAAAAATCGGTAACATTGTGATCCTTATCACTGATATATCTGTTGGCATATCCCACCCAATGTTATAGTTTTTTCACAACAGCCTACCGTCCCCCCTATTCTAGTTTGTTTAGTGCAACTCGTTTATAGCAATTATCGGTTATAACAATGAATTTTTTCGTGGCACTTCAGTATTGTTATAAGAGGGTTCGACTGTGTATACATAACTATGCAATGCTTCACCCTTTTTTCCTTGTCCTCACCATCCCATCCCTTCTAACCCTCAGTTCTCTTGCCCACCAGCAGCACATTCATATGGTTCCAATTAATGTCTGTCCTCTTTAGTGGGGCTTGCCCAAATCCTGTGGCACATACCCGCCAACTGTTTTTTCCAGTCCACGGGTGACACCTCACGCACGGCTTTAACAGCACCGCTGTAAAAAAGAAAACCGTGGTGAAATCACCAAATTTCAACTGTTTGACAAACGCGCAGTGATAACAGGTTGTTTCCCTTTGTTTCCCACAGCCAATCTAGTTGTGCAAGTAACAATTTTTTTTCTTTTTGCATGTATATGATAAAAATACATACGAAAGGGGGAGTAAACCAAAAACCTCGAAAATTCAGCTTTAGTTCAAGAAGAAGACAAGTGTCCACATATGTGGACGCGGGGCGCACCAGTTACTAAGTCCATCATCCTTCATCACTGCGCATAGGAACTTTGCCTGCCGACAACTCTGTTTCAAAGCATTAATCATTATCATCGTCACTACTTACCAAAATCAACGCTGTTCAACGCGTTCATCATTAATAGCATCATCATCATAAATGTTCACGTGGCCGCTTGCTGACGACTCTTATTCAGCACTTTCATCACCATTGTTCATTATCGCCATCGTCAACGCCTTATTCCTCATGTTCAACGCTTTCGTCATCACATAGCCTTACTTGAACGTGTTCGCCATCACCTTTATCGTCGTTGATCATCATTACCAAAGCGTTGAAACTGAATGTTTTCATCATTAGTAGTAGCATTGTTCAAGAGGCTTTTGTGTATTGATGGCTTTGCTTCAACGCGCTAACTATCGCTGCTCTCCAAATCGGAACATTCCCTTCCGCAAGTCAACTCGAAAATTACGGCGTGTATATCTTCATCACTTTATCTATGCCCCGAATAAAGCAACTAAATTGTATACGTAACATCCAACATAGCGTCTGGGTGCGAGAGTATGCCGCCGAGAGCCGAGGCGCCTGGGTGCGAGAAATTTACACCATCTTCCCAAAGGGAACCCTAATGGGATGCGAAGCAGCAGCGTTTCGCATGGGAGCGGTGGAGAGGGTGAAGCGAGAGAGAGGTGACACGTACAGACATGTTTCAACGCGTACGTTAGGCGCGCGTCAGGCGGCAGCTGCGGGCGCTGCGGCGAGCGCGCTGCAGGCGAGGGAGAGAGTGACGTCAGCGCGTACTGCGAGGGGAGCGTGACGTCAACGCGCAGCTGCGGGGTGACCTGGCACCGCTCCAACACCGGTGGCGAGGGGAGCGCGTTGCGGCGCGTTCGTACAGTCGGAGGGACAGCGTTACACAGCCTAGTCAAAGAGCTGCTTCGCATCTAAAAGTCGTATTTACCTATCTCACACATAACGTTTTGTTCAGAGCCGCTCAGCACCGAAGTGGGTCCAACTACCATTCGGCGTTCTATTAGCTTCTTACACGATCTCGGTATGCCTGGCGTCCATAAACGTTGATGCCGTAGCGGCAACTCAATTTACAAAACTTGTGTTGTTCACAGTGCAACAAAACTCACACAAAAGCAAGGTAAACCCTTCGTTTTCTCGAATAAAGACAACTAATTAAAAAAATTTATGAATTTAGAGTGAATTTATCAAAAAAAAAATCTTGGCATACACCTAAACAGGCGATTTATGAAGAACGCCATTTTTCTGTGCGCACCTACCGTTGTCTTTTCACAGAAGGGGACACAGATAGGTGTCTTTATGAGATGGTGAATTAATAACAACATTTCGAATTGATTTTTAAGGTAATGCGGTAGCTAGCCTGATCCCACTACACTGATATGTTTTGTCCACATATGGGGACGCTGGGATATAAAGGGTTAAAGATCTCCATGTATGACCGTTTACAAAAGAACATCACGCACCCCTGTCTGGTTCAGTTTCAGCCGCTTCTACTTCCCAACAGAGAGAAGAAATCATAGAGAAGAAAGACAGGGAGGTTAACCAGTCCAGGATGACCGGTTTGCTACCCTACACGTGGGAACGAGATTTTTGGTTTCAGACAAGGAGAGAATCACGGATTTCTTCTTTCATCTAAGTAGTATTCTACGCATCACGTTTTCGAAAGTCGGGAGTACAAAATTCGGGTGGAAGTGAGTAAAGCGAAAGTCGCTTTAAGATATCAATCGCTTCTCTCCAGCCTCGCGACCTTTCATAGAGTATGCATGACGGCACGACAGCGCGTCGTCCCTTAAGCCTTCTTTACGGCGATTGCTTCAGCCACCGCGTTAAAGTATCCCCGTTCTGCGGTCGAAGAGCAACCAACCGCACACTGCCTCGGAGGAGGAGCTTTATCGAGCTGCCTGCAGTATACGGCTGGAAGAAGTATGTCTTCCGAAGCTTCTCTTGGGTATTAATTTGCTTTGTACGAGCGCAAGTCTATCCAAGTGCTGCAAGATTGGATATGCCTGAAAAATAGTTATTGTCCCCAATGTGTTCTCAAGTATTTTCATTGAATAATGAGCGCTATTAAGGCATTTCGAGCATGTTTTATCTATTACACTTTAGTATATATACTGTCAAGTTCCATGATCGCGAGGCTGTCGAGCTCAGCCGTTCCTTCTTGATGTGTTTTAGATGTGAAGCATCTTATGGCGAAGCTTAATCCGGCTGTGGTGGTGGTGGTGTGCGGCGTGACCACCCTTACTGCGCATGCGCAAACCCTTAAAAAAAATAAAAATAAAAAACCTCCTGTCCCCCTCTCTCTCCTCTAGGCAACCACACCCTCACTGCGCATGCGCCTTCCCTCCTACGCTCCCCACTCTCTCCTCTAGGCATCCCTGCCCGCGGCGTCCACACTCCCACTGCGCATGCGCGTCCACCCTCTCTCTCTCCTCTAGGCATCCCTGCCCGCGGCGTCCACACTCCCACTGCGCATGCGCATCCCCCCCCTCTCTCTCCTACGCTCCCCCCCTCTCTCGCCTCGCGACGCCGACGCAGGCAGCGTCTGCTAGCGAGTTTCTTGTTTGAAAAAACCGACTGCTCGCGCTGCACAACCGTTCACTGGCCACCCCGTATATATGGCACTGGATCTTGACCTACAAGGTGGTGCCGGTGGGAGATTTCTCCTGTGCGTTGTTGAGCAATAAAAATTCGCAGAGTGCGCGTTAACTAAAAGCGGACTGCGGGTATCTGTGTCCAGTCGGAGTCTTCTGTCTCTCATTGTCCCATTAGCAGCGATTGGCATGTTCCAGTAGGAAACACCGCTCCATCACTGCGTGCTTTGTGCCTCCCCAGTTTTCTGTCCTGCGCAACGCTGCGATGAGCGCCAGCGTCAACGCCGCCGCCAGTGTAAGCGTTAGCGCCCGCTGCTTCGCATCTACACATGGTTCGCTTTAGCGGGAGATGGTGTAATTTTTTTTAAAATCTTTCATCTTGTAATTCGACATGACTCGTGGTTTACATGCCCGAAATGAAATCCTCCTAAAATATGGCCCGTATTATTTGCAACTCCCGTGCTTCTAGCGTGCGAGATATTATAAAAAATGTAAGTATCGACAACATCACCTCCGTGCTTGTAAAAGAACATATGTCCTACAAACTCCTCAGCCGACTTCCCTTCGGGACTACTCTCCGTATTGCTACAGCTAACTCACAAATACGTCCCAGAAATAATCTACAAAGTCACAAAAGTGTCTTCAGAAACAGAATATAACCCGAAAACACGTAAAGCATTTGACTTTCAGTAACATATAATGACTAAAAAGATACGTCTTGAAGCCAACGGTATCATTCCTGTGGTGTGCTTCTCCAAAGCTTGCCGCTGCACAAAAATAATCATACAACGAAGAATTCATAGGAAGTACCATTGGATACGTGAACCGGTGTATCTCCATCTACATTATCTTCTTAGGGTTCCTTACGACTCCATGTTGATTAGGCGGCAGCGCCAGTGAGGGTGCCCTAACAGCTCTAATTGGTTTTGAAAGAAGTACGTTACTTACAGCATCCTAAGACGCAACAAATTACGACTGACCGAACTACGTCGAATGATATCACGCAACGAACGAATCATATGTCCACAATTTTTATATAAGTACAACGCTTCGGCAAATGATAAACGGTCGTGCCCACACACAAGAATGGGCGAAAACTGTAAGACGCACATATTAACTAATTATTAAAACAATTGACTAAATAATAACTCGTATGATTGCTATTATTATTATTATTAATGTTCTTATTATTGTTATTATTATTATTATTAATTGATAATTAACTAAATATTTGATTGGTTGATTGATTTGAAATATAAACACACATGGGCCAGCTGGTTCGACGGCAGCGAATCAAAATCCGACGATGTGCTAAGAAACAAATAAACATAGTTTAACCGCTGTGTAGTACCAAATAACAGATGAATGCAGGCAATAAAATGTTAACACTTACGATATCTGTACTGTACATTTTTCAGATGCCGCATATTACGTGTTCCGTTTTATCCTTACGTCGAAAGTGATTCGCGACTTCTTCGACGCGCGGTATACCAACATAAAATCACTGCTCATGAAGCTATACCCACATTCTTGGTAAGAAAGTCAGCTCAACGTAAACGTTTTTTTTTAAATCTGAGATGAAGGTCTGGTACATGAAATATGAATTAGTTGAAGTGGGTAGGCTGAACTGACCTAGACTCTTAGGCTGCCGTGTACGCGTTGCACCCGGTGGTTCACTTCACGACGCGGATCCTAAAGAAAACCATAAATCAAGGGCAAGAACTGAGAGCCCTTCAAACGAAAGTATACTTTTTTCCGATGCCTTCGAAGACACGGTGTTCTCCAGCTTCGATTACTCGCAATACCAGTACCATCGTAAAACGCGGCAGGGCAGACAGGCAAGCCGATGTCTGTGTGTCGAAGACATGTTTTCTACTTGTCTCTGAAGGAACTACTCGAGTGACGCCGTAAACACGGCCAAGCGCACTCCAGTGTCCTTGCACAGGTAGAACCATTCTGTCGGAAGAGTGAGTGGGTGCTTGCGGCAGCGGTTGTTTTACGAACGGCGCCAACAAAGCCTACCTTTACTGCGCTATTCGCTCTCATCATTCCTCCAGCGCCTTTATCCTCTTACACTTAATTTTCATTTTGTTCTTGCGTTGCACCATACGTTCTTTATGCCTTACGTCGTCATCATTCTAGGTTGCTTCGGCGGTTCTGTGATCTCATGTGCATTGGGCTTGGAACACGCTTGTCAAGAGGAATAAATATGTACATGGATTTCCATATGTTCAGCGTGCATGCGTCGTCCGTGAGACCACGCGCCTTGCGCTATTTTTCATGCTCATGCCACGCCGCATTTTCGCTCTAAACGCTGCGCACTCAGGCTCTCCAAATCCATCTATACAGCATTGAGATTTGGCCTTACTCCTTTTAGTATTCTCATCCTTCTGTATTTGATGGCCACATTAACTTGTGAATCAAGATTTTTATTGCGATAACAATTATGTGGACACCTTCGGCGAATTTTCGCCGTCACCCGTATATTCATGACCCGTATATTTATGTACATATAAATAAAAGCTACAAATAAAAATAACTCAGAAGGGAAGATTTCCGAAGTGTGCCACAGGGATTCGAACCTGTGACCCCTCGCTCCGCAGCGTGCTGCGTTAGACAGCTCTGTCTCGCGCCACTCGTTCTTTGGCGTACTAACGGCAAGCAATTTGTATGGACCATTTAACCGATGGCGGTACGCATACCTTGGAGGTGCTTCGGCGTGTTGAGTAGGCCCACCACCTGCGAGATAGTGTGGAGGACGTGCTTTAAAGCAACGTTCCTACATTTTTTAGGAGCGAAGCTCCTTAGGCCGGCACCCCGCCGTCGCCGTCGCCGTTGAAGCTCCCTGGCACGTGCCAGCTGTGGCGTCTCCCCTTCACGCGGGAGGTAGGCTAAATGAGCTGTATGGGCGCTGGAACGCGGATGGCGTCTGCACGATGCGCAAAGCGCGAAAATACGAACGCATGCGAAACGGAGGCAGATTAGTCTTCCCTCTCCCTCTTTCTCCGACTCTGCCCTCTCCCCTCAAACCGGCGAACGCGCGAAACCATCGCTTCACCCTTGTCATCCTCCCAGTGGTAGGTCCGTTACCTGGACAATGAAATGCCGCGCTCGCCGAACGCCGCGTGCGTCCCATTTCTAAGGAGCTTCGCTCATCGGTTGTATTCGTACACGGAACAACTATAGTTTTTCAACTGCTCTTGAGACGCGTACTAATAAGCGGCCCATTTATGTACCCATTTGCGATGTGGCAACGCCGGGCAAGCAATGCTTCGAACATCACCGCACCGCAGAACGGCTACAGGGGTCACTCCACCGCCCCACTGTTCAACATAGAGGTACTGGCACAAAGAAGGTAACAACTGGGACAGAGTTCCCGTTAGTCCTGTGTATACCGTGCTTCGCCGCATAGGGTGTAATGGCGATTTCAAGACTTGAAGAGCGAGGTGTCCTTCCTTGCAAAAGTGGCACTGTTCTGCACTGTCAGTAGTGTTTTCCTTGTTCTTGGCATCTATTGAGGGCCTTGAAAAGTGTTCCAACTCTTCTTCTTCTGAGATCGTTTTATGCCGTGCCGTTTCGGATCACTTCTTTAAGTAATAGATCGGTGTCCAATAATTATTTTCATATGTCTTTTATTTCAAATATACCGTGTTCGAGCGAAAGGAGGCCATGATACCGTAGCGTTAAACTCGAAAAGAAACACTAAGAGGCAAAAAGGAGTAGGAAAGTCGGCTTCTTATTCTTTATACTCGAGATTTGTCCTAGAACATCATGTCCTTCAGAAAGTGCCAACTCCGCCTTAGAAAAACTAATTGTGGAACGTAAACACGATAGTAAAGCAACTAGGACCCAAATGAAACAGTTTGGATGAGACCATGTTGGTTGTTTTGGTCACGATTGCTGGCGCAGTGCTGGTTTAATGAATGTGGCTCAGTTTGATTGAAACAGTTGTAGCATTTGGCTCAGTTTTGATTAGAAACTGCCTTTTTGAGTTCACGTTACAATCAGGAATGGCCCCATTTTGATTCAAACTGTCTGAGAAGTTAAAGATACTTTAGGGGCGCTTTACACTCATGTGAAATTTGGCTTAGTTTCGGTTTCTGCATTTGGCCCTTTTTGAAAAAAAAAAAAACGACACATATGTGTACATAGAAGTTTCTTCGCACGTCTCTGTTGCGTTACGCAGGCTGAAGGGCCTAAGACACAAACTGAGGAAACTTGGCTTGCGTTGCCGTTGTCACCGCCACATGCAGGTTCTCCTAAAGTTGCATATCGTGAACATTATACTCTGAACCCTCTACTGTCAAGCTTCTTGAAGAGGACAACGAAATGATCCCGCTGCTTAATTCATTGTTAGAAACACTTCACGTGCTAATCGGCAAGCTCAAACGATTAGTCATCTCGGTATGTACAACAGGTACTAGATGCTCTAAATCCGGTACTTGCAAGCCTTGAGTAGGCGCCATGTTTCATAATGTCATTTAGTATTGAGGTCAGACATGTGTCAATATTTACAGTGGAATGTGATACACTAATCGACAACAAATAAAACCGAAGATGAAAGTATACAAAATTTATATACACAAGAAAGACCTGTTTAGAGAGAGAAAGGAAGGTCCATTGCTCGACGCCTCACCACGATCATACAAAAAAGAAAAGTATAATTAAAGAAGGTAGCGCAAACACGGTACCTGTCTGTCAGGTTATTAGTGATAATGAATGAAACACTCGCAAATAGTGTCACTCAATAGGGCCTGCACGTTATTCCTCAGGTAATGTTCGCAAATTGATTAGGGAGGTAATACAAATGGAAGGTCAATATGATATTAGGTTATAAGGAAATCAATATAGCTCTTCTAAGGGTGAAGAGGCGAAACCTCTCTGTCAGAACAGTCTGGACAAGATGGGAAATAATTTCCAGGCACTAGATAGAGTAGCGTCCGAGTTCGTGACATTTATACGATGATGGTTCGAAGCGGCGCCGGGCGTTGCTCTGGATGCGTGGCACGTTCCGCTCTTGGCCCTGATTAAAAGGTGTACACCCCCTCGAGCGCCAGCACTGCTTCTCCTATGTACTACGTTGCTTTAATCCAAATGCCATAAACGTGGCAACGTGTTCGTGTTGACGATGCTCCGCTACATAACGTGTGGTATGCAGCGCTTTCAATGTTTATGCCAATCTCTAGGGTCATCTTCATTGCCTCAGGCTCGAGCGTCGAAAGTGAAAAAAAAGTGAAATATATAATAGGACAAAAATTTTTTATATAGCTGTCATTTGTATGTCGTTGAAGTCTGTGTGTGAAATCTGTATCATGAAACAAATGGCCCTCTCTGATGGCCTTTTGCAAATACTTTTTCTTTAAATTTCACACTATATTGGCGTCACAATGACGAGTTATGCCGGTATGTCCCTATAGTATAGCTTTAGAACATGATTTCTGAAAGGGCATTAAGTTTTTAAAACGCAACTTAGGGTGTAAGGTACGCGTGAGCTATCAGAAACGAACATCGGTGAGAATAAACGACATGATTACAATGTTCTGGCGGTAACTCGAAACAGGTAAAAGGACGCATGTTCTGAGTTAATCACGACCTGGTTCGTGCTTTATGTGTACGCAATAATGATGTGTATATGAACTTACTTCCTACGTGCGTATGCTTTTAACTGAAGGAGCGCGTGTGCAAGGCACTGGCGTAGCCAGGGGGTAGGGATGGCTCGTGCTTGCTCCCCCCCCCCCCTCTAATTTTTCAATTTTTGCAAGTGGATATATAAACACGCACACATACAAACGCACGCACGAGCGTATATAAAGTAAAATTAACCCCCCTCTCGCCCCCTCGAGAAAAAAAATTCTGGATACCCTACAGGTTCAAACTTAAACTGCGCTGGGGTCGAGACACCCGAGAAGTTGATGGTACAGTCGTCTACTCTGCACAAATATCACAGTCACGCCAGGGGGGCCAGCGGTGTCCGCATGCTGCCTCGTCGGAGCAGTTGCATCGCTAACCTCGAAGTCCCTGCATTCGAAGTTACGTAATCCTGCTTTGCTCCACGTGTCCGCCAGCCCGCTTCTGATATTAGCTGATTAAATTAAGCTTGAAAATTTTACTTGAAATGCCATTTTGTTTGTTTGATTTTTAGTAGAAAGGTTTTCGTCTGCAGCCTGAAGATAATTGGGAATCGATTTTCTTTTTCACAGCCTAATAATGCGCCCTTAATGTAAATTTAAAAATGAACTTATCCTATGCAATTCGTAATTAAATTGCTTCATTCTCATTTCGAATCCAAATTTAATCAGCCGAAGGAGAAAAGTGAGTTACATGCATTAGACGTTGACATTTTCGCTTACTTTTTGTTTTGGCAAAGCAAGAAAAAAAAAGGAAATACCGGAAAAGCTCGAATGGAAGTCGAGTTGTGGAGAATTCAAATGTCATGATCTAGATTTTTTTCTTCTCGCTTTCACTGAGTTGGCTCACGTGTCGAACCGCATTCAAAGTTCTTAATAATATCCGTGACAGCCTTAGGCAACTTGGCAACAACAAAAATGCACAGACGCCGGATTATTCCGGAACAATTGGATTGCCTGTTTTAGTGCTTTCTTCGAACAATCTTATTTTCTCTTCATTGGATTTATTCTCCCATTGTTTCTGCTAGGCATAGTTGTTTTTTCTTCAGTTGTGAGCTTTTTGGGGCATTGGAAACGTAGACTAACGTACTGCATCTCAAAAAGCGAAAGCTCACCTTTTACCCCGTTAAAAAAAAATAAAGAAAAAAAAACATAGCAAGGAATGTCTTGTCCTGTTACCAGACCGGGAGGTTTTTATTTATACTTTTTTAGGGCTTGGGCAGGGCACAATAGAAAACGCGATATAAACTTATGAAGAACTGTCTCTAAATTTATCAAATTCACATATTATTCCAAGCCATTCCATGTTCTCTCATAACAAAAGTAATGCCATAATACGTCGATGCGTGCGTTTTTGAGTACTTTTTAAAAATTAAATTGTAATTGGATGTACACTTGCTCTGAAGTAACTTATGTTCTGCTTTTCCGTCAACTGAGTCCGATATCAAGATAGCGATACAGTGCAATTTAGCCTTCGGTTGTATTCATTACGAGCAAACAAAACTCCTACACGTGACTTGGCTCGCGGAAAGCGGTTCGTTGAACCAATCCGTGGAACATGGTACTAGTTCCTCCAGCAGAGGAATCATGCGCAGCAATGCACTGCAAAATGAAGTTCAATTAAGACGCATTTATTACGCATGAGGGGCAATTAATCCAAAGCACAATGTGTCTTGCTTTCTCTTAGCCGCTAGTGAACACAACTAGTGCTCCCGTAGATCTCCCGTTCTGGAGCCTTAAACGTCGTTTTTTTTCTAAATGTTTTTATAGGGTCGATGCGTGTTGTCTCCTCTTGGGCACAACGCATAAGTTCTTTTCCTTCTTAATCAGCATGGAAGGCCAGGGCTGCTTGCAACCAGTGCGACAGCGATGAAGCTTCACGTTATTTCTCGCTGTCCTCGCTCAGCGCGCAAAGACTGCCGTTCGCGGCTGTGTTGGCCTGCCTTGACGACAGGCTTCTGTCGGAACTGTCAGTACTAAAATACCGACACGATCTGTCGCCGAACCGGAGAACCATTGGGGCCCTATTGAACGTTTTTGCATTTCAGTCGTCTATTCGATGGGATGTAACATTCCCGCGCCACACCTTGCTTTTCCTTCTTTATTTTCTTTTTCTTTGTTCGCCGGCTTTTCTCACCACTCCTGTATCCATATTTTTCCCCCCTGCCATTTCTGCTTAGTGTAGCTTAACAAAATTAGTTGACCTCCCTCTCTTTGTCTGACCTTTTTTTTATCTCTCAGTCTCTTTGTTAAGCACCACGTGACACAACTTTCGTGAAACCTTGCGCTGCAAAATCTGCACCGCGGAGTGCTTATAATTAAGTTAGCTGGTCTTTGTTTTCGCAGTAGCGTCGACGTTCTACAGCGCAGGCCAACGAAAGGCTTCTATGTGTTGACTAATAGCCGCAATCACAGCCTTCATCCCGCATGGTTGCTTGCTTAGACTGCTTCCTCTCTGACCCGGAGCCATTCTCAACCGGCGCGTCTAATGAGTCCTCTCGCCACTGCCCCCGTGCTCCCAGCTCCGGGTGAACTTCCGCCAGAACTTAGCTCTAACCCAAGCAAACACATTCAAAACAACTTTCCACACTTTCCCTAGAACACATTGGTGCGAAAGCGGGGGCTGAATCTCCCTGTCATCACTCTATTTGCTTTTCTGCTTAACTGCAGGCAAGCAAGACAGTAAAGCTTGCAAGAGTTCCGGCTTGGCGCTGAACGCAAATAAGCTACGTCTAAAATTGTCTGCGCCTCTTCTGCGGAGGCATTCTTCCCTAGAGAATAAGTGGATGCGCTTTATCATTTCGCGCATACAAAAATTCCTCTGGCACGGCGGGCTTTGCCCTTCCGCTAGGTCGATTTAAGTGAAGCAGTGTGGCTTTAGAATAAAGAGGCGAGATTTTCGCTGTAATCTTGGATATATAAATGTGAGCAATTGCTTTGAGTTTTAACGACATATAACACGTTGTTCAAGATAGTGCCAAATTTAATAGCAGTAAAGTAGAACTGTTTTATTCAACAGCACTTTTGTGAGTTCTGGATTGTAATTCACCGTGTTGTGTCCTCCCTACGTCCTCGTTTTCTCGCGCTGTGCAACCACGTTGATTCCAAGTCAGCAACTAGCCCAAGCATCCGTTTTATCATCAGTGCTTTGTTGATCATGAACAATTGAAGCATAATTTACTGACGTGTATGAAAGTGAACTTGCATTTCTATAATGAAGGGTAGGGAAGCGACAGATCAATTTTTTTTCAGCTTCAGCAATTCGTTGTTGCTCAGTGGTTGTGAAGCACGCCAAAGTGTAGCACTCCATAATGATTTTTTTCCAACTGGGGTACTCTATAACGCGATTTAACGTGGTCCTTTAAGTTGGGATAATTTTTTTTTTTTGCAGCTGTAGTGGAGTTTTACGGGAAACGTACCAATAACAGATATTAAGAAAAAAAACCGCCAGGCCTGCGCAGAACGCGCAGCACAGCCACAGCGAAAGCTGGGAGAGCGGCCTTTAGCCTTTTTTAAACACTCTTGGGGCAACTACTAGAAGTCCACTTGCATAGTACCCACTACGCCATAAATCATCATATTTTTGTGTAGTGGGGAAGCATCTACTGTTCCATTATTCGTCATTCTTCGGAAAAGCGCGGTGCCCGCTACACTCTTGTAAAGAGAGAGAAGAAATGGTAGAGAAGGAAAGGCAGGGAGGTTGTAAAGAATTATGTGCACTTTGTGGATGCTGTGGCTGACGACGATGAGGAATTATGCCTCAGGCTTTTGTAATGGGTTGGAGCATTGAACGACCCACTCGTTACGCAATTCGCATTGTGTGACGCCTGGTTCTTACTTTACTGCTCCAAAACGCTTTACAGCACACGTTAACGCGATTCCTTACCCGATATGAAGCCTGTGTAGGGTCAGTTTGCACCGCTGTTTCAAGCAGCGGAGTAGCTCAGTGGTAGAGTGCTGGGCTGCCACGCAGAGGACCCGGGTTCGATTCCCATTCTGTCACAGGTGTTTTTTTATTTATTAAGTTTTTTTCTTATTTCGTGCGATATTGGTTACGGGCACCGGCGGCAGCGGCGGACAACTACGGCGCAGAAACGACCCTTGTTGTGATCTCATAACAGCTTTCGCTGTAAAAACTTAACTTTTCGGAAGTGATGCATCGTCTCTACGTACTCATTCATGTTAACTCCTACATTACAAACTGTTATTTCCGTAGAAGCTGACACAAGTGGGCTTTGTCCTACCGTGTAGGCGGGCTGTATCACCAGCTAAGTCTTCAACGAGAAAGCTTTGACATTGTTTTCAACTGTCTTCATAGTTAAGGTATGAAAAAACAATTTGAGAGCACAAGATGAAAATAAAAATTACGCTCTCAACTCTTCGTTCGCGTGAACAAACCCTGAAGCCAGCTCTCCCATAAAACACCTGCTGGATGTAAGCTCGCGTACATGCACATGGTATTCACAAAGGAACTGTTTTTATAAAAAAAACCAATGCCTTTACTCCAACATATCCATGCAGGTTACCCTTTCGAACCAAATGCTTTTGCTCAGCAAATCACTAAGTCATCCATTAAGTATACACAATGAGAATGCTCACGTTTGCAGCCATCGCAAAACGGCCCGCATAACGCTTGTTTTGTGATGCTTTCCTTTCAATTCTCAGGACAGCTTTGAACACGGAATGTTTACAGTTCAAAAGTGCAGCCGTAGTGTTCACATACGCGATGCTTTCAGGCGTTAAAGGATGCACTGGCACGCTGCTATGAATACATTTCAGGAATAGCGCTACACTGAACTTTTACAAACGCAGGCGGCACGGCGGCTGCGACGTGTCTATGTTTGCATTCAGTTCACGTATGCGAAACGAAAAGGAAGAAATACCTGGACCATTCAACGTACTCCTGGTTGCCATCGTGTCACTAGCAGATGCAAACAACTTTTAAGAGAAGATCCTAATTCGTTTCTCAGTCTGTGTACACTTGGAGCACGTTTTTGTGACAGCTCTGCAAAAATCAAGAAAATAAACCAGGCTAGGCATTCTCGAAGATGCGGCCACACGTAATACCAGCAAACTTGCAGAAAAATGACTATGCTTTAACGCCTGCAACATCACCTAAAAAGGGGGTGCGCTTACCAAAAGCTCAATGGCCGAAGCTTATTTACTTCAAGGAACATCTCTTTCAGGGAACCGTCTTTATCCACAGCCTTTGTAGATACTTCCCTCAGTTATAGGGGTGCCACATGGACGCTTGTCACGCATTGTCACTTCCTTTTCTAAGTGCATGTCAAATCGCACTATTCCAGCTGGGTACATATAGGTAACAACATGGCCGTATTTCCGTCTTTCTGTCTCGTGTTTGGACAGACCTTTGCACGTGCCTCCCCGTGTCTACGTAAATGCGATTGTCCGAGCCATTATTTTAACAAGCGTGCTATCTGGGCGCACCTTCGAAGGGTCCGAGCAAGTGTTTTTTTTTGTTTTTTTTTCATTCATTCTCTGCCGCTAGGCCATCGAACAACCATGTTTACTTTTGACGCAGTATTTAGGATGCGACGCAAACACAGGAAATTTACTTCTTGAAGTGGCATGGCCGAAAGAAACGCTTGCCACTAAAGGGCACTTCAGAAAGTGTAAATAACAAACAGGAATATTGAGTCTATCTCGCGATAAGGAGAAGACGAAGTCTCAATGTCTCTCATTTATTTAGTCTATAGACTAGCTTTTGTGATAGGTACTTTATTTCCTCCAGAGAGACGCGTTTCGACGGACTCCCCACACTCAAGACAACAATGACGCATCGCCTTTTTCCAAATATAACATTTCAATGACTACATAATGACATATTTCGTCATATTTTTCTTTTCCCGTTTTGTCTAAATTTAATGCGAATCATTCACTTCTGTCTGAATGCTGTAATATTTAGGCCGAACTTTGAGTGAGAACAGTGGAATAGGCGTGCTAGATTCACTGGAGCATAATACAGCGGTCAACAGGGCAGCAAGAGAAACAGACTGAGAAAGGTGCGTACACAAAGGGCGCCGGTACTGTGTACCGTTTTCTGCGCGGCGTGTGTCTAACAGCGCACTAACTAGCTCAAATGAGAGCGTTACTGCAAGATATAACTACACTGAGCACCGCTCTAGCATACCGGTTATGCCAAACTGGTTAACATCCCTGCCTTTCCTCTCTCTTGTTTTCCTTCCTTCCTTCCAGTGCCGCTAAAGTGCTCAAGCTCAAGATGCTAGAGCTTCTTACAGCGTTAGCTCTTCAGAGTTAGTGCACGCATGTCTGTTCATCTGTGTGTGTGTGTATTCGCTTGCTCGCTGTCTGTACAAAGGCGTCCATGAGCAGAGACAGGCCAAGAAAGAAACAGGCCGAGCCGCGGCCCACTAAACTGATTTATTTACCGGAGAGAATGGGGGTTCAGAGTAATATGCGGTAATGTATAGCGGCTCTCGTGTCGCAACAACAGGGCTTTACGTGGTATTCCAGTGGCAATGCATTCTCGGGGGGCGGTAAAAGCACGCAGCTGCAATCGCGGCAAAACATAACAGGGCATGAGCAAAATGTGGCCGCCACGGTACACGTGATGCTCCGAACGATCGTGCGACTGCACACAAATGGTAAAACATTACAAGCGAGAAAATTCTGGCAAGAAAGACTTCGCTTGACAAAAGGCCCTTCATACGGCCAACCTCGAGAGGCTAGAACTCTCGCTGCCGACTTCAACCAAGAGAGAACCTACAGCTAGATGCGTATGTAAAGGTGGGTATACCCACAAATCGCCCTGCAGTCACGACACGCACAAAAAAAAGCGTCTCCGCTCAATTCGATATCTTGCTGCGGTACCATAGGCGAATGGTTCCAGCGCAAGTGTCCTTCTGTGACCATCGTCATGAGTCTCAGTACGTTAGGAGCGCAATGTACAGAACGAAAACCACAGTGACCACGATGATTTTCCCGCATTGTGTAGTCAGCATTTAGCACACCATCGCACGCCTACTACACGTGTTAATTCATCAGAAAATGAAACATCACTTGATTGGCACACCTGCTTTTATTATTTACGGGTTTCCACAAGGAAGAGGAAGAAATAGACTGAAGGAGCTGGAGGTCAGCCACTTGTCAAGCCGGTGGGCTAACTTGTAGGGTTTCCAAGATATAACATAATATTTAAGTTGTCGTATATTCCCTCAAATAGCAGGTAATTGAACCCACCGCCTCGTCCTCACTCGCGCAATGCCACAGCCACCAAGCAAACATGGAAGTGCCTTAATTTTGATGAACCACTAGCTCTTAGG
>JALIZH010016893.1:0-24735 GCA_030522465.1 Rhipicephalus appendiculatus
TACGGATGTCCTCAGTAAGCGACTGCGCTCTCACTGCGACACTTGGGATTTGAAGCGCAACGAACGCGTCATTGCTCTTTATAATTTCATCTGTTTAGGAATACAGAAGCAATCCGCGAACTAAATTTAACGCTCCAGAGCGTTGTGCAAAATGGCGGTATGGGCGGGGATTGCAATGGTGCATCATCAGGCATTCAGTTGCCTTTTCACCATCCTATCCCCTTGAAAGACAGGATAAGAGATGCATACTTTAAATGACGATAGCTAAACTTCTCTTCAGTTCACTAAAAAAAAAGAATGAACAGTCTAGCGTGTACGCACCCGTTAACAGCCCGCTACTGTGCACTGTTCGTTCTTACTCGGTTGTGGATTCTTGATAGAAGCGGTATTTAATGGATTCCAGATTACAACATGTAATAAGTGGTCACACAGACAGACTTCCTTGCATAAGCTGGTGTGTGTAAGACATAATAACAAATTCAACTGGTAAATAAGCGACAAGCTTACTTGGTAATGAATGAATTATTCGCCATTAATCGTCGTAAAAATTATTCGCCAAGAATCATTCGCCAATGGCGATAAGAAATAGCATTGAAATAGTATTATTACGTTGTCGTAGCGCCTGAATGAGCACTACTTCTTGGAAGCTAGGTATATGCTCAGTAATTCCCCCACATTTCTCACTCTTTTTTTAACCGGGAATAATCTATTCATATGTGAATTCCGGCTCTCTTTTAGCCGTTTGTTTACGTAAGTACCGCTACTACAGCCGCGCTGTTACGGTCGAGATTGGCCATGTGTCGTGGATAGAAAGAGATAGAAAGAATGAGACGGAGACAAATAGAAGGAAAGGGAAGGAGGAGTGAAAAATATAGAAGGCGAGATAACGACAAGAGAGAAAGTGAGAGAGAAAGAATGGGAAAGAGAAAAAGAGTGAAAGGGAAAAGAAATATAGAGATGCTTTAACGAAATATAGAAAATCAGCTAATAGAGAGAAAGAGATACAAAGACACAGACTACAAGACATGAAGAAAGAGGTCAAGCATAATCATATATAGTATAGTGTAGTGTAGTATAGTATAGTATAGTATAGTATAGTATAGTATAGTATAGTATAGTATAGTATAGTATAGTATAGTATAGTATAGTAATGGGCGCGAAAAGAGGCAGTTGACAGGGTCAAAGCCTAGCCAAGTAACGACCAGCCAGGGGCGCACCAGCTCTTCTGTGACTCCGCCTGGCGCGACTTAGTGTAAGCTTCGCTAATTCCTTTCAGACCTTGCCTTTGCATAAAATACGATTTTTTCTTACGTCAATTAATTACGCAAGGGGACCGCTCGCTGAACTATACGCAGCTTGAAGACGAAGCTGTACGTGCGGTGTGACTCTTTGTTCTAAGTTACATGAACCCACCCCACAGCCGAAGTGATATCGATGATCTTGCACTTGCAGTTAAACTTGAGTAGAGTTGTCTCAGGGCGTAAAAAATATGCGCTTAGTGAAAAAGTGGTGGCATATTTCACGTCAAAACTTTTAAATATGGTAAAGTAATGGTTTTAAGGGGGGCGCATATTATCTCTTCTCTTTGAAACTATACCACGCGCCAAAGAAAAAAAAATATTCGCGATGTCGGCGGCTAGCTATCTGCTTCTATGATGGAGTGAAACGCAGGAAAAAGTAGTCAGTTAGCATAAGGGGCAGAAGGAACCGAGAAACCAGGCGAGCAATGAGGGAATGAATGTTAAAGATATATAACGTTTTGATACACGCAACCTGCATCCAACCTCATAAAATAGTCTATACTGAATCACTAAAAAATGCATTACTTCTCTGTCAGTCGCGAATATAAAACACGACAGACGTCTTCTTCCTGACAATACAAAAGGAGAAAAAAGAAAACGCTTGCAAAAGAAGAGAGAGAGAACAATTTTATTTAGAACGCCTGCAGAGACGATTAGGCTCCCTCCTCGCAGGGAGGACGAGCTTTCATCGCGACGCGGCCTTTACGTCAGCCTCGTGCGTTGTGCTCCTCGAGGTCTTGCTCCCTGGCTACTTCCGCGGGTCCGAGAGGGCCGCCGCCCCCCTTCCTGAGGGTGCTGCCCCCCTTCTCCTCGGTTTCGCTCGGTCGCTGCCTCTCTAGAGCTGCCGAGACCTGCTGGACGGCCTTGAGTTGTGAAAAAAAATAAATAAACAGAAAAAGGTGGCGACAAATTTCTCCGAGAGGGATCGGTTTGCGGATGCTTCGTGTCGGCGCTTCCAGACGACGGTCGCGTACGTGCCATTAAGCTGATGGCCATTACACGGCTTCGTGCGGGCTTCCGTTTCTCTGCTAGTTATCGGGAAGTATACGCTGCTGCTTTTACTCGTCTTCGCCGCCGCAGAACTGGGCGGTAGTATAGGTTCTCGCTTTACGTGCACTTAACTTGCCTTCGCTTTTGCCTTCACAACCGTGTTCAGCTTTGCGAAGTCTCGCCTGTCGGCAACGATTTGACGCTGCATTTATTTTCGCCGTAATGAAGCGAGAGTCACGTTTCAACCGGAACGAGTAAGATAGTGGGTAGCCGACTACCGTATACGTGTAGCCGCTGAATCAGCGGCTCTCTATGGCATGGTATAGACTTTTATTTTTTCTTGGTTTCTGAGTCCTTATCAACGGCAGTGCGGTTCTCATCTTGCTCGTATTTGAGTCGTAACACGTTCGGCGCAGTCCAGCGCTACCGAGATTAGACGCTTGTCGTCGCCATAGCCCTTTTTATGGCACTAAATTAGCTTCCCGATATACTCCCCGAGTAGCCCTAAAAGACGGTCCTTGTTGCTGGGCGAGTTGGTGGATCACTGCTTCGTGTAAGATACGTAAGCCTGCAGACAGGCAGGCACATGCACGTCTTGTATTGGGCCGTTTATTTTATCTACTCACAGCGAAAAAGAGATATCTAGAAACCTTGAAATCCCGACGACTCTTTCTTTTTACATGGCTGCGTAATAGAAACAAATATTCGGATGTTGGACAAATAAATACGAATTCCCCAATCCCAGCCCTAAATATAGGTATCAATAAACGCGATCCCGGCGTACATGCAAGATCACAAACAGCATATAGGTTAAGGAACGGCTGCGCACTATATCGTACGCTCAATAACAGAAAGCTGAAAAGATATCTCCAATCATTTCATATATCAAGTATATGTAGTATGTGTATATGTGTGTGTGCGAACGCGAGCGCGTGTGTGGTGGGGGTGGGGGGTGGGGGGGGATGCGTGTGTGCAATAAATAATTGAAGCCGGTTCCGCGCCTGTGAAATCCAAGCAAACAGCAGAGCAGGCAAGCAAGTGCCACCACCTGACGAACGCAGATTGAGGTCGTTTATTTTTCGTCATCTTCTTCTTTCTTTCATCTTTCTTTCTTTCGTTATTTTTCTCTGCATCTTCTTTCTGCCATTTTTACTTCTTTCTCTCTGTGTAATGCCCACTCATCTTTAGTCTTTTTCTCACCCTCACATTACTTCCCTTTGCCACCCCTTCGTATATACTATGCATGGCTATGCCATGTTTTACCATCTCCCCTCCTCCTTTTCCTTCCACTTCATCATCACATTCCTCTTCTTCACCCCCCCCACTTTCCCTTCTCGCCTCCTTGCTACACTATACTATGCACATACCCATTTCCTGCGTCGCATACACTTCGAGTTTTGCGCGGTGGACGACCGGAATTAATGCAAGCCTAAACAGCTCCATTGTTATAGCCTGGATAGACTCTGTCAGTGGTTATATAGTATGATAGTGGTCGTCCGTACTTTCTTTGTTTTGTTTCTTTTTTTTTTTCGTGATTCGATCTCCCATTCCCCTGTACACCATTATAGGGTAGCCAATCGAAGATTTCCTCTGAGTAGCCTCCCTGTATTCGCTTTCGCCTATCTTTAACTGTTGCATATCCTGTCAGCCCGTCGTGGTTGCGTAAATTACTGCAACGAATAGCACTCCTTCTTAAACAATGCTTTACGTCTATAACGAAAAAAATACGTATAAGAAGGCCTTCGCGATTGCATCCCATTGTCGCTTGCTTAAACGTCGCTACGCAAGATGGCACTTCATTAGGACGAATATATGAACTGAGGCATGAACAAGGTGCAGAAAAGACGCTGTATTTTGTGGCATAGCTGATATGCTTGAGGTTTTCCGTGTGTTGTAGATAGAAAATTATCATCATCACGAACCGGCACTTGCTCTCTTCGTCCTGTGTTTCCTCTTTTGCTCCGCTCCCAGAGCACTTGCGCCGGTTCGTTCAGTGTGGCATGCAATAACTATGATCGGTGAGAGAACGAGTACAGAGAAAGAAATTTCTTGGCGAAGGCGAGATTCCAATCCCGTGTACCCACGATCCGAGGGAGAGTGTCGTAACCACTCGGATATCCAGGCACGCTAGAAGAACATAGCATAGCCTTGTATAGTACAGTACAGTACAGCAAGGTGGAGGAAAAGGGGAGTGAGGGGAGGAGGAAATATGTGAGGGTGAGGGAAAGAAGTAGGGGAGAACGAGTATAGTGAGAGAGAGAAATAAAAAGAAAGAGAGGAATATATAGAAGTGGAACAAGCAAAGAAAAAGATAGAGGGCGAGAGAACAACTACAGAGAGAGAAAAAGACAGAGAGAAAGAAAGGGAAGAAAATGAGAAGAAGATAGGAAAAAGAGAGACAGAAAGAGATAGAAGGAAACACACGCACGAAAAAAGAGAGCAATAGTAGCCATGTGTAGTATATAGTATAGCAAGGGATGGGAAAGATAAAGGTGAAAGGGTAAAAAGCTAGCCAAGACAGGACTAGCAGTGTACTATCTAGCTCTGCTGAGCCACAGCCTTGCGACTTAGAGCAAAGTGCGCAAATTTTTATGCAACGATTTATTTCGCCCGCTGCGGTTTTTATTATTCCATTTAAAAGAAATTCTTGCGTAACGTAAAAATGTCATGACGTGTTTTATGATTAAAGCGTATGTACCTAAAAGAGCGTTTAGCTCTTTTTAACTAAAAGAGCTTCACCTAAAACATCTCTTATTTATCTAATGAGCTCTCTTTTTTTTTGTTTGTACTTTATGGCATTCAAAAAAACATTAGTCTCTGTACATGGGCTTCTCTGCTGCTTTTTTTTTTTTTTTTACTAAATTCACGGATAAAGTTTCGCGCCATGAGTGGACTTTTCGCACTGCTTTACGCATTTAATGCCTCGCTGCGTGGTTATGTTGCGACAAATAATATTACTTTTTTTTTTGTTTTCTTCTTCTTGCCAAGCAAAAACAAGTCTGGGATCCACATGAAGATGCAAAATATTTCTATTTCATCACCTCACTATTAAAATGACTTTATTCTTTTTCAACAATATTACGCGCAATAGCAGCATCCAGAATAGCTCTCTAAAAGACTGAAACCTTACGGTTGGTAAGGCAGCCAATTCTGTGCAGCAAAAAGTCACAATTTCGCCGCAAGTGCGAAGCAATGAACGCAACAGCAACGGACCGTTGCTGTTGTATGAAGTAAGGCTAGCTGCTAACTCCTTTAACATCCAATCTGGCGTAACTGCACAAAAAATTACTGCAAGGCAACACGGCCGCTCCAGTGAACGAAGCGGTTTTCGTGCTCTATCGCTTCAACACAAATTAGGCACTTATAACACAGCACGTACAATTTTATAAGAAGAATGCGACAACTTAAAGCAAATACTGCGGCAGTGCTAAGAGGACCGAGCGGTGCAAGCTGTAATTAAGATTGAAAAGACAGCATCAGAACGTGACAAGTCGGCCAAATTTGTTCTGGAGCAAGTCAAGAACTTCAACGTATGACAAACGTTTTTTCTGAAGTTCACCCCTCTTTAAATTGGTCGTTTGTGCCTATCAACTTCGTGTTTTTTTTTTTTTAATCCAAATAAGCTTTCAGTTCGGACTGCAGCGATGTGTGTTGTTCCTCCATTTCTTGTGTTCGTTTTTTATCTGCGCTGTTCCTTCATGACGTGAATACGCGCCAATTTGCCCAACTTGGCGATTTGGAACAATATGCAGGCAATAGGTTTACATTTACCGTGTTTCAGTAATATAGTTGAATGGTAACAGCTCATGCTCGAACCTCGCGTCATCAAAAAAAAAAATCACAGCATATCCGCGGAGTGAATGATGATGCGTGGGCGAAGCTCCGGAGGTACATCATCGAAGACGTGATGGTGGTTGGTTGCATGTGGTCAAACGATATGCATGTGAGACCATATCGCAATGACATGTGTTGTATGGCATCGCGATCGTCATCGTCATCAGCGTCATCGTTATGACGCATAGTGGGTACATTCCATGTGGTATTGCGATGCCATGTGTTGTATGGCATCGCGATCGTCATCGTCATCAGCGTCATCGTTATGACGCATAGTGGGTACATTCCATGTGGTGTGCCGTGATGGCAGCGTCATCGCCATGTGTTGTATGGCATCGCGATCGTCATCGTCATCAGCAGGTGGCTACTACTACAAACATGGGACGCACGACCCACGGGATAAGGAGCTTCGCCCCTAAAAATCACAGCATATCCGCGGAGTGAATGATGATGAGTGGGCGAAGCTCCGGAGGTACATCATCAAAGACGTGATGGTGGTTGGTTGCATGTGGTCAAACGATATGCATGTGAAACCATATCGCGATGCCATGTGTTGTATGGCATCGCGATCGTCATCGTCATCAGCGTCATCGTTATGACGCATAGTGGGTACATTCCATGTGGTGTGCCGTGATGGCAGCGTCATCGTCATCACACAGGGAGATACTGCTGGTTACGCAGGTGGCTACTACGTACTACAAACTACAAGGGACGCACGACCCACGGCAAAGACGTGATGGTGGTTGGTTGCATGTGGTCAAACGATGTGCATGTGAGACCATATCGCGATGCCATGTGTTGTATGGCATCGCGATCGTCATCGTCATCACGGCACACCACATTCCATGTGGTGTGCCGTGATGGCAGCGTCATCGTCATCACGCAGGTGGCTACTACAAACATGGGACGCACGACCCACGGCATAAGGAGCTTCGCCCCTAAAATGGCACTTATTCGTCCAATGCGAGGTAGAAATGCACCACATTTAGCATTTATATGCGTGGCAGATATGCCTTATCACGATGGCTTATTTTGAGGAACAGTAATCACGCATCTCTAAAACGCCTCCACACAGAGGAAATCGCCCACAGAGATAACAAAAGACAGAGCATTCAAACGTCTAAGAACACCAGCGAACAGCAGTGGACCAGTCTTTTTCCAAGCACAAAAAAGAAAAAAAAATTCCCCATCTCCAGCTAAAGGGAACCATGTGTGGATACGAAGCAGCGGGGAGATAATTAGCTTGAGCGGGAGGAACGTCGCCGTTCTCATTTCACGGCAGCGGTCCGGGCTCTCATCGCGGCGCTGCACAGGAGAGAGAATGAGGCGCGCGCACTCCGTCATTTTCATACCGCGGAACAACCGTGGCGCCCCCCAGCGGAGTATGCAGCTGTCACACCACCTGTCGTGCGCGCCGCTTCGTAGAGGATTCCTAGAGGAGAGGACGGGGGGACCGTAGGAGAGGAGAGAGAGGGGGGAGGGGACGTGCATGCGCTGTGGGGGGTGTGGGACGCGGGAGCCGCTCCGTAGAGTAGAGGATCCCTAGAGGACAGAGGGGAGAGGACGCGCATGTGCTGTGGGGATGTGGGACGCGGGCGCTGCTCCGTAGAGTAGATGATTCCTAGAGTAGAGAAAGGGGGTGAGTGTAGGAGAGGATAGGGGAGAGGACGCGCATGCGCTGTGGCGGGTGTGGGACGCGGCGGCCGCTCCGTAGAGTAGATTATTCCTAGAGGAGAGAAAGGGGGTGGGCGTAGGAGAGAGAGGGGGAGGGAAAGCGCATGCGCTGTGGTGGTGTGGGACGCGGGAAGGAGGGACGTACTAAGCCCCCCTCCAAACACATGCAAGCAAGATCAAGGAATGGGGTCAACCTGGGCGACAGTCACCACCTGCCTAGCCATTGCTAAGCAGCCTCTCTGTGCTCTCGGCCATGACTGTGATGACTGTAGTAGTGGTTGACGGCCTTCATATTACTACAGTGTTCTGGTTCGCATAATGGGTGCTTCCCTACTTCATGAAAGTGGCCGGACGCGGGACGGGAGACGCGGGACGCGGGACGGGGGACGCGGGACGCGGGAGGGACGGACAAAGCCCCGAGCATAAGATGCTTCGCATCTAAAAACACAATTCTTCAATAAATTTTTGCATTCGTCCATCCATCTTTGGCAACGGCCATAACGGTGCTCAGCCGCACGCTTGCGTGTGTCTTCACGTCGTGAGCATAACCTGCTCGCGTATAGTAGCTATAACCGCAAAGACAACCATATTGGTTTGTCATTTGGCGTTTCTTGCCCAAAAATTGCCGCTATGCAATCACTGGTCAAGGCGAGAAGACTACACTGACCACTAAAACGAATGCGCGCAGCTGGCTGGCTGCCTGTGCGAGCGGTCTTTCTTTACCGTTGTTCAGCGCTGCGGCGGTGGGAGCAAGAACTAGCGCTCTCACCTGCGCAAAAGAGCGTTCGACAGGCCGCACCCTCTTTTTTAGATGCGAAGCATCTTATGCTCGGGGCTCTGTCCCTCCCGCGTCCCCCGTCCGCCGTCCCGCGTCCGGCCACTTTCATGAAGTAGGGAAGCGCCCATTATGCGAACCAGAACACTGTAGTAATATGAAGGCCGTCAACCCTAACACAGTCGTCAGAGTCATGGCCAAGAACAAAGAGAGGCTGCTTAGCAATGGCTAGGCAGGTGGTGTCTGTCGCCCAGGTTGACCTCATTCCTCGAGTCATGGCCGAGAGCACAGAGAGGCTGCATAGCAGTGGCTAGGCAGGTGGTGTCTGTCGCCCAGGTTGACCCCATTCCTTAATCTTGCTTGCATGTGTTTGGAGGGGCCTTAGTCCGTCCCGCGTCCCACACCACCACAGCGCGTGCCGTCCCCCTCTCTCTGCTACGCTCACCCCCTTTCTCTCCTCTAGGAATCGTCTACTCTACGGAGCGGCCCCCCGCGTCCTCTCCCCATCTCTCCTCTAGGAATACTCTAATCTACGGAGCGGCTCCGGCGTCCCACATCCCCAGAGCGCATGCGCGTCCTCTCCCCCCTCTCTCCTCTTGGAATCCTCTAATCTACGGAGCGGCTCCCGCGTCCCACACCCCCCACAGCGCATGCACGTCCCCTCTCTCTCCTCTCCTACGGTCGCCCCCGTCCTTTCCTCTAGGAATCCTCTACGGAACGACAGGTGGTGTGACAGCTGCATACTCCGCTGGGGGGCGCCACGGTAGTTCCGCGGTATGAAAATGACGGAGCGCGCGCGCCTCATTCTCTCTCCTACGCAGCGCCGCGATGAGCGCCCGGACCACTGCCGTGAAATGAGAGCGGCGACTTTCCTCCCGCTCAAGCTAATTATCTCACCGCTGCTTCGCATCCACACATGGTTCCCTTTAGCGGGAGATGGGGAATTTTTTTAGGGGCGAAGCTCCTTAGGGCATAGGCTAGTCCGGCGTCCTGCGTCGTTGTCGTCGTAGCCACCCCCTGTGCGATGACGATGACGCTGCCATCACGGCACAGCACATGGAATGTACCCACTATGCGTCATAACGATGACGCTGATGACGATGATGACGATGATGACGCTGATGACGATGACGATCGCGATGCCATACAACACATGGCATCGCGATATGGTCTCACATGCATATCGTTTGACCACATGCAAACAACCACCATCCGAGGAACCTGCATCGATCTCGTCTTTGTAAACTTTCGACTACGACCCATCCAGGAACCGCTTTCCCTCCATTTCACCGAGCATAAAGCCGTTATAATGAAGGGGGGAACGGAAGCCACGGCGTATGTAAACGGTAACCACGACCAACGAAGAAACGAAAACAAAACGGAAAACCACGGCTAACGAATAAAATATAAATTTCTTGTATATATACACACAGTGTTTGTCACATCTTTGATGATGTACTGGGTGAATTTCACGGAAGATTCACGGTTTACCGGTGAACCTCCGGAGCTTCGCCCACTCATCATCATTCACTCTGTGGATATGCTGTGATTTTTTTTTTAGCGACCGTGCCTTGAGCCGCACGCACGCTTTCACTCACACAGAGAACATACGACGCGTTGGAGATGTTATCGATTTGGACATTATACGGAACACTACGGCGACGGCGAAAGTACGCCTCGAGTGTCTGTATATAATTGATGTCACAGTAAAAATAAAGAAGAGACACAAGGCCCTAAATACAGTCACACTTGTACTAGAAAAATGGCTGGTTCGAAAAGTTATGACCATTCATTCGTACTTCTTTCTCACTGTAAGAACGACCGAATATACCAGTGAAAACGCGACGCTCAAAACTTAATATCTAAAGAGCGCCCAATAACCACTCTTTACGCTCGCCGTTTCCTACGCGTCCGACATTTCGGGGTGAATTTTCCATCGAGAGGCACTACTTCCACTTACTCGACCAAGTTAGCAATACTATTGCGCTTCGAGTGTCTCAAGCAAGACATGAAGCGAAGAAAAAAGCACTGGCGATTCCCAAGACGCCCATAGGGCACTCAGGAACGCTGTACTCTCAATATGTCAGTGGCCACACTGTCACGCCAAGTGCGAAAACGTTATTGATCATGGCACGCGGTGACTCCTACTTGGCAAATCAAAAATATCGGCTGCGTCAACCGAAAAAGGATGAAAACGCAGTGCATCGATCACGTGCGGCGTCCACTTGGTGTTTGTTTGTTTTTGTTTTTTTTAAGTTCACTCTTGCATTGGAAGAAATAGAGAAATCTCCTGGTGAATACAGAGAGTGATATTAATGCCGGAAGTAGCAAGAAGCACTGTACGAAAAACAAAGCGCTGTTGAAAGCGTAATCTTCTTCATAGCGCAATATGTTCCTGGCATATAAAACGTCCCTATAGCGCATGCGTTCTTCCGGAGCTGATATGCGCCATTCTTGTTTTTCAACAAGGCCACTTCAAAAGCGTCGAGATGCTTCCATTCATGACAGTAATCCGCGCATAGATACAGTGCGCAAGTTTATTTTGGCTTCTTTTATTAAACATAGACCGTCTTTTATTTTCTCCAAGGGAGATGAGGTCGACCGCGTTAGAAGCACCGAACACGGTATACTGAGCAGTAGAGACGAAAACGTATTGACAAGTAGAAATAACGCGAAATGATATTGCCGATACATATTTCTAAAGGGCACCACAAGCGAGCCTCACAGAGAGCCCTGAAATGAGGCATCGCGAATGACAGATCTGAGCACGCCATCTATATATCTCTAGGCACTGGTAGCTGGGGTATTCTTTCATTTTTGTCTGGCGTATCTCCTGTCCGAATTCGGAAGATGATAGTAGGGTTGACAGCGGCACCACTCTTATTTTGAGATACCAGCGGTGACATTTTAAAACCACCCGTTTCAAAAGCGGGCTGTCTGAAGTAGTGAAAACGTTGCGTAAAATACGTCGTTGCTTGTCTCATGCGATTTCGTGAAAAGTGCATGCGTTAGACAGGCGCTTTATTCGCTTTCATTTTTAAACAGGCAAAATCTTGGAGTATGGCTTCACTGTAGGTTCGCGCAAAAGCATAGAGTGGGAACGCCTTGCAGAAAAAATGACACGAGTCCTAGGAATACAGCCCACGCTGCAAAGCCATCTGAATCCACCAGAGGTGGTTCTGTGAACCGCGAGACGCTGGTACAGAATTTGGTCCTGTCTCACGGATACGAAATGTACTACTTGTTAAGATCATCAATTCGTACGTACTGATCATCACCTTCAGCTTCGCGAAATCGCGGCCACCAGCAGTTTCAGTGCGTGATATTCCTTTTCATGCACTTGCAAAAGATATCGCAGCAACATCTTGCTCTCCAGCACTTCCCCAAAAATTAATGAAAAAAAATCCAGGAGCCCTTGCCCAATCAAAATGGGGGGCAAGGGAAGATTGGCGCGTGCTTGCCAGACCTGCTGCTTTGCATTCTTTCTTTCTTTCTTTTTTTATTTCTTTCTTTCCTTCTTTCTTTCTTTCCTTCTTTCTTTGTTTCTTTCTTTGTTCCTTTCTTTCTTCCTTTCTTTCTTTCTTCCCTTCTTTCTTTCTATCTATCTATCTTTCTTTCTTTCTCTCTCTCTTTATTTCTTTCTCATTCCATGATGCCTCGCCACCTCCTACCTGCTTCTTTCCGTGCCGGGAATCACACCGTCATCCACGCGCTTAGGAGCACTTAAGTTATTACAGACATCAATGACAGTCATGCGTTCACACTCAGACAACAATCAAATGTGGAAGCGTGAAATGACAAGTCACCTTGATAACCTTGATAAGTGACCAGATTACCGCGTCAAAAACGGTTCACAGCCGACAAGTCCATGAAACGAAAGAACATCAATTACTGAAAAACGGCGCATACAAATACGCACGTGACTGACGCACCTTCGGGGGGCACATGAATTTTTTTTTTCATTTTATTTATTTCTTTATTTTTTTTGCGGTGACATCTATAAATCCACCGATATTTGTGAGGCAAAGCTTTGCTTGGATAAAGAACGTTCTTTTTTTCGTTTTTCGGTCTTCATCACTGTGTCAATGGAGGGCGCAGTTGCACGGACGCCCGGTCCGCGAATTGGTTCATATCTCCTGTCTCTCGTAATCCTCCTTTCCCTTAATAATTTCCCTGCGGCTCTGAGGCTAATGAGCTGCAGAACGAAGTTTGGCCTTACTTTTTCTAACACGAAACTATTTTATGCCGGGGTTTACGGAGACTTAGTGACGTCTTTCTGTCACGGAAATGACGTGGAATAAATGGACATTATTAGGTGGCAAAGAAAAAAAAGTTCCGTCAACGGAAGTCGAACCCACGACCACCCGGTCCGCCGCAACAAAGGCCGGGAACGCTATCCACTGCGCCGCGGCCACACACTGTGGAGGCTTTACAAACGCGGCTTTTATATCTCACACTTCCATCTCGCAGTGCTCTTGGTCGGCGGGCTAATGTCGCCCTCTGAGAGTAGTAAAGCGAGTTATTCATGATGACCATGGCCTCAGCGATTAGCTCCAGCAACGCGTCATTGCTACGCGTCCGTCCTATTATGTGCGTTTCCAATAGAAGTGCCACTGCGTTAACACACCACGAGGTGGCGACCTTAGCAGAAGCGTCTAGTGAGAAAACGCGCATCGAGGCACCCTAAAGCATCGGCCTCGCTCATAACAATCATTCATAACAAAAACAGTTCTGCGATGCATTTGCCTCGCCTGGCTGTAACACCGGTTTCCCCGCTTACGTTCGCCCCGAGAAAAATTGCGGCCGAACTACAGGAGACACACAACGCGCGTTGCGTTTCCCTCTAGTCCGGGGGTGGTGTTTTATCCCTTTTTAACATGCCGCGGGATGGTGACCTTAGCCCAAGTTCTGCTTCCAAACAGAGGCGCTCTTCTGGCTGTCACATCGCTTTCTCTGATTATGCTCTCACCGTTAACTACTAGAGCTACCACAGGTTTTTTTTTTTAATCATTGATCCTGGACGTTAGTCGTCGGGAAGGACATGTACCACCAAGCGTCAACGTGGCTGCATCCACGTCAAGCGGTGCTATAGCTGTCAAATACCAACACAGATTGTGCAAGCACTCTTTATCAACGTACAGTAAACATCCAACGACTTCTGTACGGACACGTTTTGCTTTCGTGTTATACCGATTCCTATTATGGAGGGATCCATGCGTTTTCTTACCATAAGCGCGCCAACGGCCGACAGCTACCGTTCGACTCTCCCATAAACTTTTACGCCTTAATTTGGCGCGATTACAACGCTTGACAGTCACCTGGCGAGAATTTACATGAAAAGTGTTTGACGCCATCAAAAAGCCTCTTCAGTGCACTCAAACTTGGGAAGCGATCCATAACAACACTGCGCGGAATTTCCAAAGCATCATGTCAAGAGGTTGGTCTTCTTAGGGGGTGATTACAGCTGATTAAACGGAATTGAATTCTATATGGTCGACATTAAGAAGACATCAATCCAGTAGAGAAAGTTTTTTCTGTTCGTTGCGGGTGGCTTGTTCTTCCACCGTTGTAGAGTACACTGTACTCTTCTAAATCATGGGTACTGGAACTGGGTTCCGCGGAACCCTGGGGTTCCATGCAGGACATCTTAGGGTTCCGCGAGCGGCCAGCACGAATGCAACCCGCTGCCTTTTAAGGCGAAAGCCTTTAATGTCTCATGCTCACGTCCGTCCGGCGTCCGCCCATCCGTCCGTCCGGTGGTGGTGGTGGTGTGCGTCCTGACCACCCTTACTGCGCATGCGCGAACCCTCCCCACGCACCTCCTCTCCTACGCTCCCCTCTCTCTCCTCTAGGTATCCTTCCCGCCCGCGGCGTTTAAACAACCATTGCGCATGCGCGTCCCCTCCCCCCTCTCTCCTACGCTCCCCCCTCTCTCCTCTAGGCATCCCTGCACGCGGCAACCACACCCCCCACTGCGCATGCGCGTCCCCCCCCCTCTCTCTCCTCTCCTAGGCTTCCCCCCTCTTTCTCCTCTAGGCATCCCTCCCCGCGGCGTCCACACCCTCAATGCACATGCGCGTCCCCTCCCCCATCTCTCTCCTCTAGGCATCCCTCTCCGCGACAACCACACCCCCCACTGCGCATGCGCGTCCCCTTCCCCCTCTCTCCTCTAGGCATCCCTCCCGCGGCGTTTACACCACCATTGCGCATGCGCGTCCCCTCCCCCCTCTCTCCTCTCCTACGCTCCCCCTCTCTCGCCTCGCAAAGCCGACGCAGGCAGCGTCTGCTAGCGAGTTTCCTGATTGAAAAATTACAGCATCTCCCGCTAAAGGGAACCATGTGTAGATGTGAAGCAGCGGGCGCTAACGCTTACACTGGCGGCGGCGTTGACGCTGGCGCTCATCGCAGCGTTGCGCAGGAGAGAAAACTGGGGAGGCGCAAAGCAGGCAGTGATGGAGCAGTGTTTCCTACTGGAACATGCCAATCGCTGCTAATGGGCAATGAGAGACAGAAGACTCCGACTGGACACAGAGACCCGCACTCCGCTTTTAGTTAACGCGCACGCTGCGAAATTTGATTGTTCAACAACGCACAGGAGAAATCTCCCACCGGTACTACCTTGGAGGTCAAGATCCATTGCCATATATACGCGGTGGCCAGTGAACGGTTGTGCAGCGCGAGCAGTCGGTTTTTTCAACCAAGAAACTCGCTAGCAGACGCTGCCTGCGTCGGCGTCGCGAGGCGAGAGAGGAAGGATCGTAGGAGAGGAGAGAGAGGGGGATGACACGCATGCGCAGTGGGAGTGTGAACGCCGTGGGCAGGCATGTGTAGAGGAGGGAGGGGGGGAGCGTAGGAGAGGAGAGAGAGGGTGGGGACGCGCATGCGCAGTGGGAGTGTAGACGCCGCGGGCAGGGATGCCTAGAGGAGAGAGGGGGGGAGTGTAAGAGGGAAGAGAGGATGGGAGGCGCATGCGCAATGAGGGTGTGGTTGCCGCGGGGAGGGATGCCTAGAGAAGAGAGAGGGGGGAGAGGAGGTTTTTTATTTTTATTTTTTTAAAGGGTTTGCGCATGCGCAGTAAGGGTGGGCACGCGGCACACCACCACCGCCACCACCACCGGATTAAGCTTCGCCATAAGATGCTTCACATCTAAAAAACCGACTGCTCGCGCTGCACAACCGTTCAACGCCGACGCTGGCAGCGTCTCCTAGCGAGTTTCCTGATTGAAAAACTAGCAGTTGTTCCGTGTACGAATACAACCGATGAGCGAAGCTCCTTAGAAATGGGACGCACGCGGCGTTCGGCTAGCGCGACGTTTGATTGTCCAGGTAACGGACCTATCACTGGGCGGACGACAGGGTGAAGCGATGGTTTCGCGCGTTCGCCGGTTTGAGGGGAGAGGACAGAGTCGGAGAAAGAGGCAGAGGGAGACTAATCTGCCTCCGTTTCGCATGCGTTTGTATTCTCGCGCTTTGCGCATCGTGCGGACGCCATCCGCGTTCCAGCGCTCATAAAGCTCATTTACCTCCCGCTTGATGGGGAGACGCCACAGCTGGCACGAGCCAGGGAGCTTCAACAGCGACGGCGACGGCGGGGTGCCAGCCTAAGGAGCTTCGCTCCTAACAAACCGACTGCTCACGCTGCACAACCGTTCACTGGCCACCCCGTATATATAGGCACTGGATCTTGACATGTAAGGTAGTGCCGGTGGGAGATTTCTCCTGTGCGTTGTCGAACGATAAAAATTCGCAGCGTGCGCGTTAACTAAAAGCGGACTGCGGGTCTCTGTGTCCAGTCCGAGTCTTCGGTCTCTCATTGCCCATTAGCAGCGATTGGCATGTTCCAGTAGGAAACACCGGTCCATCACTGCGTGATTGCGCCTCCCTAGATTTCTCTCCTCCGCAACGCCGCGATGAGCGCCAGCGTCAACGCCGCCGCCAGTGGAAGCGTTAGCGCCCGCTGCTTCGCATCTACACATGGTTCCCTTAGCGGGAGATGATGTAATTTTAAGGCGAAAGCCTTTAATGTCTCATGCTCACGGCCGTCTGGTGTCCGTCCGGTGTCCGTCCCGTGTCCGTCCGGTGTCCGTCCGGTGTCCGTCCGTCCGTCGGTCCATGCGTCCGTCGGTAGGTCCGTCCGTTTGTCCGTCTGTCCGTCCGTTCATCTGTCCGTGCGTCCGTCCGTCCGTCTGTCCATCCGTCCGTCGGTCTGTCTGTCTGTCCGTCCGTCCGTCTGTCCATCTGAGCTCTGGCACGGAGGCAGGTGGCCGCCGGGATGCGCAAACGGACGCCGGTCGCGTCGGACTCTACAGCGCTCGCGCTTTGCTTGCGTAGCGTCGCTGTGCCCAGCGTTTGCAATCATTCTGACCGACGCCGTCTCAATGGACACAGGCGTTCACGAAATACACTTTCGAATTTACAAAGGGTCCGTCAATTTAAGCGCTGGAAAGCGGATTGCGTTTGCACGATGCGCAAAGCGCAAGAAAATACGAACGCATGCGAACGGAGGAAGATTAGTCTCGCGTCTCGCTGCGATTCGCGGTAAATAATTAAAAAAGAAAACACGCACACATTCGGTTTGTGTGTTATCCCACTGAGAGTGTAAAAGAAAAAATTGAAGGACACTTTGTACATTCCAAAGTGTGTTCGGCGAAAGCGTGTGGCCATTCCACTGACTATGCCATGTCTTTTATCTTTTATACTCTCAGTGGGATAATACACAAACCGAATGTGTGCGTGTTTTCTTTTTTTAATTTTTTACCACGAATCGCAGCGAGACGTGAGACAGACGGACGGACGACGGACGGATGGACGCACAGACGGACATACAGACGGACGGACGGACGGACGGACGGACGGACAGACAGACGGACAGACGGACGGACGGACGGACAGATGGACGGACAGACGGACGGACAGACGGATGGACGGACGGACAGACGGACGGACAGACGGACGGACGGACGGACGGACGGACAGACGGACGGACGACGGACGGATGGACGCACAGACGGAGATACAGACGGAGATACAGACGGACGGACGGACGGATGGACGGACGGAAGGACAGACGGACGGACGGAAGGACAGACGGACGGACGGACAGACGGACAGATGGACGGACGGACGGACGGACGGACAGACGGACGGACAGACGGATGGACGGACCTCGCGACGCGGACGCAGGCAGCGTCTGCTAGTGAGTTCCTTGGTTGAAAAAACCGACTGCTCACGCTGCACAACCGTTCACTGGCCACCCCGTATATATAGGCACTGGATCTTGACATGTAAGGTAGTGCCGGTGGGAGATTTCTCCTGTGCGTTGTCGAACGATAAAAATTCGCAGCGTGCGCGTTAACTAAAAGCGGACTGCGGGTCTCCGTGTGCAGTCCGGAGTCTTCTGGTCTCTCATTGCCCATTAGCAGTGATTGGCATGTTCCAGCAGGAAACACCGGTCTATAACTGCGTGATTGCGCCTCCCCAGGTTTCTCTCCTGCGCAACGCCGCGATGAGCGCCAGCGTCAACGCCGCCACCAGCGTAAGCATTAGCGCATGCTGCTTCGCATCTACACATGGTTCCCTTTAGCGGGAGATGGTGTAATTTTTTGCTTGTGGGGATAGTTCCTTCATTACTGAAACACATTGGAGTCGATCAGTCAAGTACTTTCACTTAAATGTAACACGACACCACGAATGCCATAGCATTTTAATTTTTGCAGTAATGTTACATGGTTTATCGTATCGAAGGCCTTGGCAAAATCTATGAAAACACCTAACGTTAGTCTTTTCGCTTGTATATTTTTGTTAATATTAATTCATTTTGATGAAGCAGCGCACATTCGATATAGAGGCTACATCTGAAACCAAATTGCGATGGTCCGGTAATCTGATGTTCGTCAAAAAAACCTTGACATCCTAATAAAAATAAACTTTTCTAGGCCCTTTGAGAACACTGGTAATATTGAGATTGACCTGTAATAAATCAGATTATTTTTCCCTCACGCCTTATATATTGCATTTACTTTAGCGATTTTCATGCGCTTAGGACAAGTACTTGTACTCAAAGCAAGATTATATATCTGTGTTAAATACGGACTGAGAAGATCAATAACAAAAATAATGGGTTATAGTCTTGGGCCATCGATGTCCTCATTCTTACTTTAAAAGCGTCTAAATATACTAATTACACCATGTTCATCCGTTGGCATGCTAAATAGCGGGAATTCTTTGTAGAACTAGTCAGGTAGTTCGGAGTTTTAACGTCATGCGTGCTACTTACTATCGTAGTAAAATGCCCATTAAATTTGTTTGCCAACGCTGTTCCTTTGTATACATTATGACGTATTGTAAACTCATCAATGCTCCTTTCCGGTTGCCTTGAAGATATCACAGCATTTAATCTGCTACACATCTCCTTTTGATTTTATCACACCGTCAAACATAATAAAGTAGTAGTTGCGTTTGGATAGTCTATGTAGCTTCGTTAAATTATTTCGGTATAATTTCAAAGCCTTGAAAGCAGCTGGCTCGCGTCCTGCAGGAATTGGATTATAAAGTGTTTTTTTTTTCTTTTATCACATTAAGAATGGAAGTGGTTATCCATGGTTGGCGGTACGTTTAGGTTTTTTCAAGGTTTTGCATCGGAAGTGTTCTATATATATATATATATATATATATATATATATATATATATATATATATATATATATATATTGTGAGCATTATTTATGTGCTTCTTCATCTATCATCTGTACATACTCATCATCAGCGCTTGGGTTTTGGTTGTGGGGCTCATACTGAGTCAATAAAAGAAGAGTGTTCAGGGCTCTAAACGGTGCGTCACAAGTGGTGGAGAGTGCTTTCCGGTATATATATATATATATATATATATATATATATATATATATACTTAGCATAAGATCTCTATAAAAGAGTTTTATGCTATAAATAGAGACATAAGTATAACTTAAAATTGTATTTAGTGCACTTTTGGCAGCTTTCCTTTGAGTCAGAGAGTAATTTTTCCTTGTTTTATCACACGTTCAAAGAGGCGCTCGGTGGCGCTGCCTGCGACAGGTTCGCGTACCTGCCTACCAACGTTTTTAGAACCAGACCTGGTTCTAGAAACGTTGCTGCCTACGGCGAAGAGACGCGAGCCACGCGATCAGGCGTCTGGTGCCGCTCATAAGAAAAAGAAAACGTTTCAGGCGAAGAGAAGCGCCACTGCCCTAAGGAAATTTTCGAACCACGACCGTGATACAGTGAACAGGTACCCATGAGTCATCTTGCGTAAATACCAGTATTCACCGAGGTTCTATATTGAAGAAGATTTTGCCTTCAGGTCCCTCTTCCACGAGGCATCCTTTTTCCGAAGAGAAGATCCTCGGATCGTGGCTCTACGCGTCGCAGGCCAGCAAAGCGACGCGAGCATTGATACGTTTTTTTTTTTAAATCGACCGGGTTAAGCGACCGATTGTAGGCGTGCAATGAACAGGCGCCCACGTACCGTGACGATGCTTTCTTCCCTCTTCTTTCTTTTAATCCCTTCACCCCTTCCCCCCAGTACAGGGTAGCAAACCAGACGCGCGTCTGGTTTTGACCTCCCTGTCTTTAATTCCTTCCCTCCTCCTCCTCCTCCTCCTCCTCCTGTCGGCTACCATGTCACATATTCAGCACAGAACATCTAAACATGACTGTAAAACAGCACGGACCTGTTGTTCTGGGAATTAAGTGTTGTATTCGCTTTAGTTGCACATTTGGCATGAGTGGATGAGGAAAGTCGAAAACTGTATGTGGTTCCAGTTTTCGACTTTCACCGGCACTACAATCGTATCGCTTCCACTAGCCAGTGTTGTGGACGTCCCTACACCAATGGAAGAAGACCAAACGCAGATCGAAAAACTCTGTTTTCAAAGATGTCTACTCACTTTCCAGAGAAACTGCAGCAAAGTTGGACACTTCAGACAGTGCGCTTTCTATTGCGATACAAAACAAAAAAAAGTAATGAAGGACAGTAGACAGTTCCTTTAAACAATACAGAGTGAACGGACGATCATTCCAAGAAACTTCTGTAAAATCAGTGCAACGAGAAGCGAGAAATTTTAATTAAGTTCCATTTCCAAAGAAACATTCAAGTCACAGTACACATTGCGGCTCAATTATGCCGTGCAATTCCCAAAGTGCAACTAATCCGTCAGCTTGAAAAACACCATTGCGCGTCACAATTTATAACATCCACCCCCAGCCCGTTCTTTGATGCCGAGTGCATCCACAACTGTCGTAGTTTGTCGAGGCTAGCAGGCGATACGAACACCAGCGCAACGCGTGCCTCTCTTTGAAATTGCGAAATCAGCGAAAGCATTCAAGGCGAGGTTCATAAAGCTCGGCGCCAGCCTGTTACAAAACTCTGCTGCCGGTTTGTCTTCATCAGGCTGCTTGCACAGCGCTCTTCATTTAGAGAAAGGTCGAGTGAGGAGGGCTGAGGTTTGAGTAGTACGCAATTACTCTTGGAAGAGAAGGCGGTCGACAAAGACATGGTTAGATTGTGATTGCGCAGTGTTACACTTGGACTGAGTTGTACATTCCGCAGAAGACCTGAGATACGTTTCTATTAGACGCAAGCGTCTGCGCAGACTTTTCTTGAAGTGTCACTTTAAGATAGGACGTTGTGCAGTCGGTGTCAGTTTAAGAAAAGACGATAAGCAAAGACATCTGGCTTTTCACTCAACAGGTTTCACATAACTCGGCGTACCAGCTTGATTTCGTCAGAGAAAGTGTGTTTCGCAAGAAGCGACGATGGAGCGCTGAGGCGATACTGCAAAACGGTCGCAATTAAAGTTTCTGGAGAAGTTCGCAGTGACAGATAATACTTCAGATCTTTTATCCAGTCCAGTTCGCGCTTCAGTTAAACTTGCGTTCGTAACTTGAAGAATCTCTTGCTGCTGACACACAAGACAGAGTTCGAGGCTTTACCCGGCACATCCTCTTTTAATAAAGAGAGGAAGACGGAACAGGGGTGACAAATAGAATGGATAAAATGTAATAAAAAATGATAAGTTTGGCCCCACTCATAGAAGAACTTGTGTATTCGAACTGCATGGCGACGGTGTTTGCAGTACCGGAACAGTTTAGTGGTGTTCATGAACTTGTTCGTTCGTCACACAGTGCTTTGGGTTTTTTGTCACTGAGAACGCAAATTCATATATTACGCAAATTCTTTACAGCCGCACATGCCTGTGATAACCAAACGGTGGGACTGCCTAACATCGATTAATACGGCTGCATGACCGCTACGGTCATACGTCAAAAACTGAAGCCAAGATATCAGACGCAACGACGGTAAAGAAAAGAGACGGCAATGATATGTTTGCGCGACAACGATGACGTCAAACTGCATGGATGTTGAGATAAGTTTCTATATTCGGTAGTATGTGCAGCCGGCCTTAGGAGTTTTATAGACCATTAGGTCTGAAAAAAAACTTTAAATTTCCCAGCAATACGAGACCCAATTCGGTCGGACTTCACAGTACACGTTGTTAGCGCGTTTCATAACTAGCCGGAAATCTAAATTCAAGGCTGCCGGCCTGTGAACGCAGCAGGATTGTTAAGCTCTTTCTTGCGTCTCGTGGCAAACGTTTTTCGCTGCCTGTAAACAAGCACGTTGCAACGTTCTGTGACTTTTGTAGAGGTAGCTAGCCGACGCGTCAGACCCACGGATTACATTTTCGACGACAGACGCTCGCCCATCGCTGTTCTACCGTGAGCGTTCTTTGGCTTGCTGGGTAAATGCTCGCCAGATAAAGAGTATTCGCTCTTCCACTTACGCTTCGCACTGCCATATTCCTCAGCGTCACCACAACAGCGTGCCACAATTATAAGCATTACGTGACCTTTTTTTTTTTCCGCTAGACATCGTGCCAAAAATGACGCAACGCCAGCCTCTCATTTAATGTCTGTTCTGTCCTTTCACCCTCCACTAGTGTAGGGTAGCAAACCGGATTCTGTTTGACCTGTGTGCCTTTCCCTCTTTTAACACGGAAATGTTTGATGTCGGGGTCCAGCAAGACTTCCCGACGTATTTCCGTCATGGGTATGATGCTGTAAAATGTACAATAACAGATGAGAAAAGTAGCAGAAAAAATTTCACCATCTCCCGCTAGAGGGAACCATGTGTAGATGTGAAGCAGCGGGCGCTAACGCTTACACTGGCGGCGGTAACGCTTACACTCTTCTTGGGCCCGGACTGCTGCATCGGTCCGGCGAACATGAATTCTCTCACGGATCAGCTGTCGGCGCTGTTCTTGGAAAGTTGTCTACTGTTCGGGCGTTCGTACGATCCGGGCCCTCCCCATGTGGAAGTTGTAAGTTGAAACTGCTGAGCGCGGGCTCGGCGGCACTGCTGCGAAGGGATGAACGACGTCACTGACGGTGCAGCCATTGGCACGCGTGCTTGGGTGCGACGCAGAGAATGGCGTCACTAACGGTGCTCCCAATGGCACACACGTTTGGGTGCGACGTAGAGAACGACGTAATTGACGGCGCCGCCAAGGGAGACCGTTATTGTTTCTCGTGGCGAACGGATTTTCGTTTCCCCTAGCCATATACAGCTTTCGCTGTAAAACTTCGAAGGTGCTTATCAACAACGTGGTGGCTGTTTAAACATGATATTTATACGGTAGTTTAACAGGTTTGCAGAGTGAAGAGGTCCGCGTATCGTTGATGTGAGTTGATGAGCACTGGAAAGAACACGAGCGACGGCCAGGAAGGCTGTTCTTTGATCGCGTGTTCGAGTTCACGCGCGCCAGGGCGCTCGTTCGTATATGAAAGTCCTCGCCGAGATTTCCAAAATAGATGTTTTCCCCAAGCACAAGACCCCAGCTGCCGCCGTCGCACGTGTGAGAACACGCACTCGTTCCCCGTCGAACTAGGCGGCATCCGTCAATTTCGTGGATAGATGAGGATATCCGTACGGGTCTGCACAAGAAACGACCGTGTTTGCTCAGGCTCAAGGCACGCGAGCCGCCACCTCCTACGTTCTCGATTTAGAAACGTTAGGAATACGCTGAGGGCCAACTCACCTAAAGTTGGAGTGTGGAAAGTTAGCTCTCAAAATCAAAACTCAAAACAAAGTTGCACGTGCCCAACATTGCGTTTTCCAGTCCAGTTCAAGTATGCAAATCCAACCCCCGTGGAATAAATAGCCGGCAGGATAGTGCAGCCTTTGAAGAGTGAACTGGTATAAAGTGCACAACGATTGCGAGAAAACGCTGCATGCGTCGTCGTTGTGTACTCGGTCGCAGCCTCTATAGCACTTATGTTCTCCTATTGTGCAGTGATTGAATAAACGACCCTTCAACTTCTGCAGCTTCTGTTTAACCCCAGTGCGAAGGCTGCCTTTATTACGACGAAAACTCCATTGGTCTCATGAGTCAAGAACTTTCCGAATTTTGGCGAGACCTGAGGATACATCGCGATATCTTATCGGTGGCGTCAGCATCAGCGCTGGTCATGCGAAAAAATCTTTAAAAGTTGGTCAAAAGCCCCGTGATACTGAAGTGAATGGGTGTGTGTGCAGTCGGCGTACCAAAAGTCGCATGAACTCAATGTAACATGATATCATAATGGACTTCACAGATTGCCATAATACAAGGCGTCATTATGACATCACAACATGAAGCCATATGACGACATCATCGCACGACGTTGTCTCTTGGTCGTCGCTTGATCACGGACGTCGTGCAAAACTATGTGATGTGCAGAATATTTGCAATGCCTCAGATCCCGGAGGCAAATCAAAACCACGTTAGGTGCTGTAAGCTTTCGTGGATGGTAGTATCAGTACAACAGACTCAGATGAAAACGAACAATGAGAAAAAAGATGGTTTTCACCTTCCCGTCGTCTTAGGCAAATGCTAATGGGACCCCGTGCACATATTTAAATTTTCCTGTGGAAGAAGACTTGTACTGAATATACTAACTACCAATAAAAAATGTGGGTAATATATAGCAGAAGCCACTGCTTGAGTTTATGTTATTGCCCTTCGCCTGATTTAGCTACTCCCTACCCAACCCAGCTTCAGTCGAGTCCAGCATTATGACAAGAGTACAACGACTCAAGCTCAGCTATCAGCCGCATAAAAAGGCTTGGTCAACAATGTTGACAAT